>APFE031506521.1:45742-82749 GCA_000404065.3 Pinus taeda | reverse complement strand
CGTGGCTACTATCAATATTAATGTGCAGAAGAAATTCATGAAGCTCTGGTATAAAAAGAAGAAAATTACATTACAGGATATTTCTATCAATAAACAGGTAGAGTCCACAGAGGTTGAAGTAGAAGATGTTCCAGGGACTGACATATCAGATGATGAGCCTTTAATGATTGACAATCAAACACAAACAGAGCCTAAAGCATAAAAAGTTATAGGTGCTGATACATCAGATGAGGGCTCAGTGGTTGAAGTAATCTTGGAAGATAAGAAACCACAGCAAGCACCACAGCAGGGTGAATTAAAGAAAAAGACACCATTGGGTAAAACTTCAACATATCATCACCCACATAACCCCACAAGAAAACAACCAACAAGATGGCAACAAATTAGCCACAAGGACAACAACCCTCACATGACAAATAGAGAGGAGCGAAGATCCACCTACTACACATCAACACAGAAGAGTTGCCACGGTCAACTTCCATCTCAAGCAAACGAGGCACCAGCGAGATCGAGGGTTCACCTTTCTCTTGGATGGTTAAATGCACATGCATGGTACCAATGGAATACTCTTTTGAGTAGATCTTATTATTTCTTTTCTTCCCATGTTTCGAGGACGAAACATGTTAAGGGGGGTGGAATGTTATATACCTACGGGGGATAATATGGGGTACAAAGGGAGGTACCCAAGGGAATAATGTAATAATGGGATGGGCCATAGTAATAAATAAGGTGGTTAACCCGAATCATGTAAGGGACCACAAGTAGTTAGTAATAATGTAATGGGCCCATGGTATTAGATAGATGGTATTGAAAGAACCATGGTAATGATTCATGGTATTGTATGTATGAGGCTTATATAGAGGCTAGAGACTCCACATTGAGAGGTGTCAAGGATTATTGTATGAACAAGCATATGGCTTAGTGTTCTCCTTCATTAAGGAGTGAATGTATGGTGTTGCCCTACCTTAAGGGTTGATCAATAAAGAGAATCATTTCTATCTAATTCTATCTTTTTATTTCTTGGGTATATTTGTATTTTCATATATTTTCATATCAGAGTCATAACATATCAAGTGGAGTTACTAATTCAAAAGAAGAAAGGTTAGAAGCAGTACTTAATATTAGAAGAAAACTTTCTTTTAATTTGAAAAAGATTAACAATTTGGAGAATAAGTTGCAGGCATATAAAAATAGGGATCATGATATATCGGTAAATATTGTAGCATAGTTTGAATAACTTAACGAAAGAAAACAATATTGTGAGGGAATTAAATCTGAAGTCATTTCTCTAAGATCAAATCTTGAAAATTCAATCAAATGACATGAAGAGCTAATTTAAGTATTTTAAGAACAAGAGAATGGGCTTAAGGAAGATGTTATAAAATTAACGATGCAAGTATAAGAATGAAGAAAGGTTGAAGAAGGAATGAGGACGTATTATATGGAGAAGGAAGATCAGTGTCAAAGACTGGAGGCTGAGGAAAGTATTATAAAAGGTAAATTAATAGAAAAGGAAAAACGTTTGAAATAGCATGATAGTACCAAGATGTTATAAAATATTCTTAACAGTAAAAGATCCCCCTCCATCAAATCACGACTTGGTTTTCATGAAATTGATAAAGGATAATCTAGCTCATAGGCTTGTGCAAGCAACTTTAAGGATAACAAAGTAAACAATGAAAAATATGGTAAGGAATTGAGAAGCCAACTAGACCAACAACCCAGAAAAGTGAAATTTCAAAGGAAATCATTTGCTCCTATCAATAGAAATAAAAATCTATTCTCTCTTCTAGAAAATGATGCTAAATGTTTTATCAGTCATAAATTTGGACACTTTGCAACCAATTGCAAAAGTAGATTCACAGGAATATCATCAACTCCCAAGAACTCAAGTTTCTTTAAGGGATATTGTTTTGCTTGCAACATGTTTGGTCATGTTGACAATGCTAGAAATCCATCAACCAAGGGGGTATGTCGAATGAAAATACCCAATCATACTTTGCACCATTTGTTCTGGGAATCCTTTTGGAAATAACGCTCAACTGCCATATGTTCTTAGAGAGTTTCCTTGGCTACGATGGTCAACATAAGAGGGTAATGTACATGTACTTTCATATGAACAAATGAGTATGCCTTTGGAATGTTTAGTTGCAAAATGTATCAAGCTTATTCTACCAGAGGGGAAATAAGATTGAGCCTTTAAAAGACGAGTAATAGTACTAGTTTAGCAAAGACACATGAGCATATACATATGAGTGAATCATTGATCAACTAGAAAAGTAGTTCACATAGCAGCAACGATTCATAAAACACATAAAACACACCTTCAACAAGATAAGTACCAAATCCACTAAAATAATTCAATTTCCTTAGTACATATGAGAACCACATACATCACAAAATTTCAAAGAGTATTATTACAATATTTATGACATGCGCATGTAAGTGTGTTGGATTAGCAAGCTTCAAGTATTAAGAAAAAGTTCCAAGATACATCAGTACAATGAACACCACTAACTCCAATAGTGGAGTGGTAGAGCAACCACTTGCTCCTCCAAAAGAAATATCTTCCTCTCTAATGCCTGGTAAGAGGAGCCAAGGTGAAAATTCCTATGCATGAGATATGAGGGTGTATATATAATAAATGGGGTGGCCATTTACCTCCCTTGTGACTCTTTGAATACTCTCATGATTGTTTGACTTCTCTATGAACTTTTGAATCCTTCATGAATTTTAAAATTCTATGGATGACTCTTGGGCTTACACTTTACATTACATTTCTCACATATTGAAAATTACACAATCCACAAATGATGTGGCAAATGATGACTCATATACATCTTAACATGACACCTTGAGAAAACATGACATGACATTGATGACATGGATTACTTGATGATACAGTAATGTCAAGGCACTCTTTTTGCTCCTATATTTATGTCATCTTTAAATATGGTGCATGATCTTCCTCTTGCTCTTCCATAATACTTGGAAGTAGGGAGTCTTCAATATGATCTCGAGTCACAATTTGATGTCCCTCTGTCTTTTCTTGACAATCAACTTAGCTTTGCAACTACAAAGGTTTCTTCTAGTAAGGTCTCCTTATTCATCTCCTTCATCATCATCCTGTCATAGGGAGATATAAAACCGACAACTGAAATCTACTCATGATAAGATGACATCAGCTTGAAAACTTCTAGTTTATCATGCTTTAGGAAAATCACTGATTGAGATGGAAATTGGTGTTGGATTGAGAAACAGGCTCAAGGATTGCACAGTTGTGCAGCTCTAGAGGTCAGGGGCTAGGACCGAGGCTAGAGACTATGTAATTCATAGTTAAAGAAGGCCAGGATAGAGTGACTGTGCAGTTGAGGGGCTCAAGAAGGTAGCATTGAGGTTTCCCATTATGTAGTTCTAGAGGGAAAGAGGCATAGGGATTGTGTAGTTGTGTAACTCAAGGAGTTAGGTTGGAGGCTTGAGACTGTGTGGTTTGCAGAAGAAGCTAGTTAGGAGGCAAGGTTGCATAGTTTTGGAGCTCAAGGGGTTAGGGTTGAGCATTGAGGCTGCATAGTGCATAGTTTTGGGAGGAAATAACTACGCGTTACATAGTTCCAAGAGGAAAGGTTTGAGTTTGAGGGCTAAGACTACGTAGTGTGTATTTGAGGAAGGCTAAGTGAGGTCAAGTTGCTTAGGAAGGAACTTTTTCTAATTTGGCTAAGTGTGGGATCAACGTGGCCAAAGTAAACAAGGAAAAACATTGAGCATGATCACACACTTAGAATAATTTATGAAACAACAATTATCACTTAGAACACATGAACCACATAATCCCCTCAATGTGATGACAATGCAACAACTTTCCGCAAGTGTGACACTAAAGTTACACTTTGTGATGACAATGATGACACTTGTGCGACAATGCTTAAAAACTTTGGGAATGAGTATATACATGTCTAGATGATAAATAGGAATCATAAACACAAAATTTACCCTTTGAAATGAACCATAACTATGTTTATGCAATATGCGACGCTTGCCATGCCAAAATAACACACTTGTGACAGTAAGAAGAAAGTGAAAATGACACTTTCAAAATTTAAATGACATTAAAAAGAGAAAATTTCAGAGCAAAGATAACATGAAAAAAACACATATTACAGTGAAAAAACAAAAAAAGACAGTCGTAAACATGAAAGTGATACTTGCAAAATTGAAGGTGCGTGAAAGCAATAGTTGGAAAAAATCACACAAATAGAAGAACAATCGCAGCCAAAAGTGAGATACTATCAATGAAAGAGCACACTGACTATTGAAATAGGTTGAACATTGCATATGCACTATATTTAGTTATCCCTATTAAATCTTGCATAAAATAGTGCGCTCATGAACTTGTTGCGAACTAAGCATGTGTGAGCAGGTGACTTTAACACTTACAAACTGAGAAGAAGACTAGAATAATTAACAAATAATTGATTGAACATAAAGTGACTATGGAATGAAAAATCACAAGATCCATAGTAGGATCAAAAATTCAAGTGTAGACCAAATTTTGGAGGGTGTTTGTCACAACAACAACACTTGGTGACACACTGGTAGAAATCCAACTTCTCCACCTTGGTCAAATATTCTGTGCAGGGTCTAGTTTAGCAGGAAGTATTAATTCATCATGAAAATTTATTTTCCTTCCCCACCTATCCCATTTATAAGCATAGTCCCCTTCATCTCTTTCTTGGTTGAACAAATTCATAAATCCAACCATATCACAATGTTTTGATTCAAGAGAAGGGTAATGTAATTCACAAGCTTAAGATATTGAGAGTATGATATTTCATCTTTGGTGTTTCTCTGCTACCAGTAGGCCTTGAAAGTGTCCCAATGGAGTCACTTGATGAAGACAAGTATTTATTAGCTACTAGCAAGGTTATATAGTACCTCGACAAAGTTACTTGCTTCACCTCCATGTGCAGAAAGCCTTTTTCTTCTTTCACTCTTTTATTTATTATTTTTAAAGGAATGTGCTTCAACACTTATTTATTTTAGGGGGTTTAAGAGGGATATCAAATTATTGAGATCATAAGTGGTTGTTCCTTCAAAGAAGCATATATAAAACCTCTAATATGAGTTTTCTCGTTAATATTTTCCCCTTGTCTTTCTCTACATGATAGGATTAACGTGCAAAACACTGAAACATAAAGAACTGAGCATAGAAAAGAGGTTCCTAAAATAGATATGGGTGTCATGGTTCCACACAAAACTCTCTTTAAATTGCATTTTCCATCAAAACATCATTAACCAAAAGGTATTAACCAAGATGAATAATAAGGACTAAAGGTTGGCCAAATGTTGCAGTGTCACAAGGCCCTTTTCTACTTTTCCACATTGTCTTTCAATCCAAAGGGAACATCCTGCATGAAAATTCTTATTAAAAAAAATAGAAAATAAGATACAAGATACAATAAGAAAACAAAATCGAAATGACAAAAAAAATGGAGGCTAAATTGAAAACAAGATTTAAGACAGAAATAAGGAAACACAAGAAAGAGTATAGAGAATTAGTGCAAGATTATTGTGTAAGAGAGACTGGTATGCAACTAGACCTACTCGTAACCTAACAAGCTACAAGGTCAAGGTAAAGTGTAATTAAATTTCCAATGTAGGCACCATAACTACTCTTGACCTACATACACAAAGATATGAGCAGTTAAAAGAGATATACAACAATGTGCAATAGAAAAGGTAAGAGCTTGAATAGCTTGCACAACAAATTGAAGGCCATTCTTGTCCACATAAAGATATGTCATAGTGACTACTTCTAACCAGCTTGTACTCTTACCTTTCTGATGAAAACCATAACCAAACAAACCTCAGGAGATTCTTGTGAATGTATCTTCATCTGTACTATCCTCCTTAGAAAGCATGAGAAAAGATCGAAACTTATTATTTGCGACGAAGCTTACAAGGTAGGATTTCTCCAACCATTTAGTGATTGGATCATGAAATTCGAAAAAATCCTCCTAAGATCCTTGAAAATATGAATTTTCAATGAAAAGTATGGGATCAGGATGAGAATCTTGTGAAGGAAAATGAATTTTATCATGTTCAAAGGGCTTACCAAGATAGTGAGGGCCTGACATAACCACCAACAAGAGTTGAAGTGCCTCAACCGCTTGACAAGTACCTAAATAGTGAGATGATAAACCATAAAGATCAAAGGATATAGGACAACTGTCATTAGATAGGATGGTGAGAAAATGAGAAGTTGAATGACAGACATCAAGATCAAAATTATGATCAGAAGGACTTATTAAAGCATAAGATTCTTGATTATAAGACAATAAGGATAGGTTAGTCTGAATAGTTTTGCAAATTTTATGAATCATCTTCCTTGTGTGATGAATGTAACAAACCATTTCCTTGTAACTAGTTATTCTTTGCACTAGCATCGTAATTGTCAAAAGAAGTGAAAAGGAATACCAGTGTAGAAAAAACATGAAACCAATCAAGATACAATGAGTGAAGAAGAACTTGATTCAAAAAATAGCTCATGCATATTTTAGAATCTAAACTCGGATATTCCACAGTTTTCATCTTTGCTTTGTCGACGTTTCGAGTCTAGACCAAGACTCATCATCAGTACTTGTTTTACAAATGATAGAGACAATAGAGATAAAGAAGGCTAGGTTGAGGTGTTAAGTCTGAGAGCCGGCCAGCCTAATGACTTGAATTAACTAGAATTTGAATATTTTAATAACAGTCCTAATATATTAAAGCTCTTTTTAATTTTGATAAAGCTTAATATTGTTATATAACAATATTAAGCTTTATCAAAATTAAAAAGAGCTTTAATATATTAGGACTGTTATTAAAATATTAAAATTCTAATTAATTCAAGTCATTAGGCTGGTCGGCTCTCAGACTTGACACCTCAACCTAACCTTATTTATCTCTACTATCTCTATCCTTTGTAAAACAAGTCTTGATGATGTGTCTTGGTCTAGACTCGAAACATCGACAAAGCAAAGATGAAAACTGTGGAATACCCGAGTTCAGATTCTAAAAAACCTAACCACAGGAATCTACAATCCATTAGCTCATGCATTCTTTAGCAGTCAAAAGGATTTCACATGAGATGAATAAACTAATTAGTATTATAGCATTCACAAGAAAACACAGGAGATGATTATTCTTAAATGCCTCTGATAGAAATGATTCCTTCGGCCAAATATAGTCTTTGAAATCATCAATTTCATGGTTCCACGCTTCTATGAGAGATACACGCTCCAAACTCAAGTTAAGAATAAGAGCCTTTCATGGAGACAAATCAACTAAAATAGAATCTTGAATCCAATCATAAATCGAATCTTTAAATTTTGAAAGGCCTTATCTGAAATACAAAACATCTTTCAAGAAGGAATTCACATCCAGTGAAACCATGCAAAGAAAATAATTTTGCGGAAAAACGATATCTAACTTAGTTCGAGCACCTTACCAAAGTCATAATATTCTGACATAACCATCAACGAAATTTGAAGTGCCTCAATTTCCTGACAAGTCCCGAAACTTTCAAGGATTGTAAAACCATGTTTTGAAGATTAAACCAGATCATGCATAGTGTGAGGATAACTACTTCCACTGATTTCAAAAATATCTCTAATAACCATATTGAATCCATCTTTGTCACTGATTTTATTGGATTTTACAAATTCAATGAGCAGCTTACTCAAGTCAAAAGATTCTTTTGATGAAAAATCTAGATATGTATGAATAAGAGAAATTTCATGAGAAAGCTAATTTGAAGAGTTTCCCTCATGCACAATAGGAGATGATGAGGGATGGAAAGAATAACCAATTATTTGATTGTTTCCTTTTTCATCATTGATAACCTCACTACCTTGTGTCAATTGAGAAGTTAACTCATCAAATGAACAAAATGAAGAACATGGAGTATCTTCATTGCAATTTGATGCATTACAACTGTTAAAACGGAAGGGATAGTGAGACGAAGAGGAAGTTTTCATAATGACATATTCTTTGACCGAATCAAATTCTAGATCTAAATATTTCAAATCAAAATATTCTTGAGGAATTGAAAGATCATTTGGCGCACTTGGGCATTCATCATGACATACATGAACAAAGTCATCATCATAAGAATAATTATTTCGCAAGACTATAGATTAATTAAGCAAATTAACTTCATTTGATTGACTACTAAGATTAGTATATTGAAAATAATTCAAGAATGAAGGAAAAACATCTTGAGGCAGAGGATTTGAAAGAGGGAGGAGAGATCAAGAGTTTCCTCACTTTCCTTATCCTCTACCTATGTAATGTGACTGCCTTGTACCTGATCGCAATTTTAACAAATAACTTGAAAATCAAGAGAGTGTGAAGAACTAGTTGGTGGAGCAGATTGATCAAGCACATCATGATACAAAGAATCATGGAATGTAGATGATAAAGGATGACCAATTTCGCTAAAAGAATTAATACTTTCAGTGGAACTAGATTCATGATTGAGGTTAAGAATGCTAATATCATCTTGAGGAGTGGAAGAATTAGCCTTCACCCTAGGCTCCATGAACCATTCCAAGGTCTCCTCCATCAGATCTGAATCATGAGAAATGGATAAAGGTTGAAGAAATAGATCAACCATTCAATTTTCATATTTCCCAGCTTTGACACCATCACAAGGAGGCACCCACATCATAACTAGAAAAGGATGAGGACAAGGAACAAAATGAATAACAAGTTCCTCCTCTGAAATTAAGGGTGCCTCGTGATTTACAAAAGTCAGAGAAGCAGAAATATCAAGGGTTTCAGATTCACCATGAAAATAGAATATTAACCAAACTCTCAAACTTTCATTTAAATAAATCCAAATCAATATCTTCTTTAGGAAATTCATAACATAGGTGAAGGAATCAATTAGATAAATCCTAAATTGATTCATTAGGCTCCATTCTTAGTTGATTAATTCTTTTAAGAACATCCTGGTAATTATACCTATCAAATGATGAACGGAAGCAGGTGGTAGGGTATGACACCCATCGATTAACTCGACCTTCAAGTGTGAGGAAGAAAAGAATACAAGCCACATCTTCATAGTTAATTTCATAGTGTTCATAGAACTTAAGAAAAAGAGATGCATGCTCGGTAATGGGTGTAACACCGTCACTATCAAACTTAAATTGAGACAAGTCATCAAGTTGTTCCATGAAGATGAAAGGCTTACCATGGGATAGGTTAGAGAAACATGTTGGGATTATTATTTGGAGATAATACATTTAATATAAGAGATTCAAAATAGAATCAATGGGCACAGCTTGTCATATTCCCTCCTTCTAGAACCATTTGATGATGGTGTTGGAAATCTGTCGACCAAGGGGGTCTCCTCGATGAAAATCCTCAATCAAAATTCACACCATTTATTGTGGGAGCCCTTCCAAAAATAAGGCCTAGTTTCCATATGTTATTACATATTTTCCTTGGCTACGATGGTCAACACAAGAGTGTAATGCACATGCACTTTTAGATGAAAAAATGAGTATGCCATGTGGAATGTTTATTTGCATAATGTATCAAGGTTCTTATAATAGTGGGGAAATAAGAGTGAACCTTTAAAATAAGAGTAATAGTACTAATATAGAAAAGACACACAAGCATATACATATGAGTGAATCGTTGATCAAATAGAAAAATAGTTCACATAGTAGCAAGAATTGTTAAAACACATACAACATACCTTCAACAAGGTACGTACGAAAGCCACTAAAATAATACAATTTCCTTAGTACATATGAGAACAACGTACATCACAAACATTCAAAAAGTAGTCTTACAATATTTACGACATACACATGAAAGTATCTTGGCTCAACGAGCTTCAATTATTAAGAAAAAGTTCCAAGATACATCAGTACAATGAACAACACTAACTCCAATAGTGGAGCATTAGAGCAACAACTTGCTTGTCCAAAAGAACTATCTTCCTTTCTAATGCCTAGTAGGAGGGGCCAAGGTGAAAATTCCTTTGCATGAGATATGAAGGTGCATATATAGCAAACAGGGTGGCCATTCAACTCCCTTGTGACTCTTGGACTACCCTCATGACTACTTGAATTCTCTATAGACTTTTGACTCCTTCATGACTTTTCACATTCTATGGATGACTCTTGGACTTCCACTTTACATTACATTTCTCACATATTTAAAATTACATAATCTACAAATGATGTGGAAAATGATGAATCATATACATCTTGACATGAAACCTTGAGAAAACATGACATAACATTGATGACATGGATTTCTTAATGATATAGCAATGTCAAGTCACTCTTTCTGCTACTATCTTTGTGTCCTCTTGAAGGATGATGCATTTTCTTCCTCTTCCTCCTCCATAATGCTTGGAAGTAGGGATTCTTCAATATGATCTTTATTTATAGATGTTGTCCCAATTTGATGTCCATTTATGTTTTCTTAACTAATCAAGTTGTCTTTGTAACCATAAAGTTGTCTTCTAGCAGGGTCTCCTTCTTTATCTCCTTCATCATCATAATTTCATAGAGACATATAATACCTACAACTAAAATATACTCATGAATGTTACACAACATTTTGTCACTGTCCTTGTACACCTGATTCCTTGATCCTGGAGAACCTCTACAGTGACCCTCATATGTTTCCTTGCCATGAAGAACATGTCCCTACATCCCTCTTCATCTATAGAACATTTCCCTCTTACATCATTTCTAAAGAATCTTCCTTAAAGGTTAGTTTTCAAGACCGATGCTAGTGCTCATTTCCTCTCCTACGTCGATTCACAGAGTTTCAAACTAGGACTAGCGTCGAATGATGCAAGTGAGCCATTTATCACCCACACTGACCTTCTTTCAACAAGTTTTTAAAAATGAAGTCGAAGCTTCCAGGTCTAGAAGCTTCGTGAATGGAAGTCTGGTAAATAGTTGAGAAAGATAGAGCTGAGGCAGATTGTTTGGGCTCCTTTCCCGTATTAAAATGGAACAAACCAAAAGGGATAAGGCTTTTCCCACCATAAGAGGATCCACATCCCCTCTATCAAAGATATATAAACTCCTCATTTCACACCCTTAGCTAGCTAATGAAATAGTTGAAATAATTTACAAATCTTGAGAGCCATATTGAGAACCTTAGCCTTCTAGTTTGTGTGTGAAGGGAGAATAAGCTTGTAGTGTTTGGTTTGGAGCGAAAGGAAAGAGGCCTTGAACTTCCATTGTTTTGAGGGTGAATCATGTGATGTTTATAGTGGTGCTAGAACCCAGACATGCCAAAGGGAACTTGTAATGTCAAGGCTTTGGTTGTATTTCTCTTTGAAGTTTTATTAATACAACTAATGATTTATTTCCTATATCGTGTGTAAAATTACATAGCTTAAAACTCCTTGACCTTTTAAGTATATTGAATTCGATTTTATGTTTTCGTGTTTGTTGTTGTTTCTTGCATGTTTGTTTCAGGTGTTTGAATGGAAAGAACGAAAGGAAGCTGGAGCAAGGAAGCAAGATCACCATCAAGTGGATTAGTTCTATAAGAGGTAGGCCCTCTGATTCGATTCTAATCTAAGGAAATTTACATTGGATTGTTTTGTTTGTGGCTAGACCCACTCTTGGGCTAGAGGGATCATCTCTGTCCATGAGAAGATTTACCTACTCCACAAATTGGCAACTCTGCTCGGGAGCCATCCCTCTCTTTGGATTGTTTGCATTTCATTATTTATGTCGACTTTTGTCATATACTCTTTCTTTTTGGTTTTATATGCTTTATATTGTCTACTTCTTAGATTCTTGAATTTAGAGTGATAGGTCTGGTTTTGATTTCTAAATTTTTTTATTTTTTTCTTTGAAATCCTTGATCAACATTTTTTATTTTCTGATAGTCATGCCGACTAGCGTGATTTACTCTTGAATAGTCGCATTGTACCCCCTTGTGGCACTTGTTTTCAATTAGGCAGTCATGTCGATTCCTGTAGGTTAAAATAAGGATTTCTCTTGAATAATTTCCAGTGTGTCTTTCTCTCATAAGTTTTGTTTCTTGGCTTGTTTGCCTATATTCTCCATGGCTAGAAAGCTTCGTTAACTTGATTTTTTTGCTTGATTGGTTTGAGTTTGCCTTACTTGATTTTTTGAGTTTTTAGATGGTTAGTGTCCCTAGGGCATCTTGGTCATCGTCCATTCAGCTGTTTGTCTATTCATCAAGTCAAGCTGTTGGTTAGCTGCCCTGTGCATTTCATGTCTTAGTCCTTGTATTACTTTGTTTTCAATTGAATAAGTAAAAAGTTGCAGTTTCTCTTCTCTTGATTGAACGTCTCTTTTCGAGCATAGATTGCATTGATTGTTTTGTTTTGATTGAGTCTTTTCATACTTGGTTTGAGGGGACTTATTCTTATCTTGCTTGGTATATGATTGATGCTGGTTGTTTGAGAATTTTTCATTGAAATGTTTATGTGAAAGATTCGTTTTATCATTCCATTGAAAAAATACATCATTCTAGTTTGTTAAATTGATATGTTGCATTAAGTAGCATCATTGAAAGCTAGAATTGTATCATCATGAGCATTTGGAATGAAAGGAAATTCTTTTACTGTTCAAAGGACTAGTTGAAGTGCATTTGACAGGAAGGATAGGAAGTGGAAATAATTTTCATTATTTTGTTTTGGAAAGCGAAGTAGTGAAGAGTCATCTTGCTTTCAGTTGCTTTTATGTTGCATTGACTATTTTTTCTACTCTCAATTAGTGTAAAAATTCATTGAATTGAAAGGGTTTTGTCTCATATAGCTGCATATAGGAGTTTTTCAAGTGACATTGATAGGGCTTGAAAACTGAGACTTAACTTCAAGATAAACTTCTAAAATGTATTCAATTAACCTCAGGTGCATTTGAAACTAAATGCTCACATTTAGAATTCTAATCTAGAGACGTGTTCCAGTGTCTTTAAACCTAGTAGCAGTCATTCACTTCGACACTAGATAGCACTAGTACAGACTTGTGCTCCTCGTACCATCACATATATAAAGGGATTCCCCACTAGGTTTATAATCCTTTATCCATAGGAAGCCAAGTTTGTTGCCTTGTAAATGTGATACACCGAACATAACATTCAGGGAGATTGTCTACCCATACTTCTCGGTTCACTGGGAGGTATTTTGCAGTTCGCAGTTACATGGTAATCCTTTTGCCTAGATTATCCTGAGCAGTCATTTTGGTCTTTTTGACTCTTTATATTTAAAAGATCATCGAGCACTTGTCCTTTCGAGCTCGTTCAAACTGAAAGTGACTAGAGTCATCTTTTCCTTTTTCTTGACTCTTAAAACATGAAAATGCATCAGTCTATTTCAGCGTCTTAAAATGCTTTTTCCCATGATCACATCACATTCCTGATAGTCTTATTCTAGACCACATAGTGAGTTTACCCTTAATACATTTTAAAGAAGCCCTAAAATTAATCTCTTTTCTCTTATTGTTTGAGACAAAGTCATTGTGGAAGAACCATTAGGTTCACCTAGTTCCTCTTCCACTCCTCCATGTAAAAGATCATATAAGGAGCCTCTCCCTGAAATCCCACAGTCACTCGAGTATCAAGGTGTTGAACATGGAATTGCTCTGAGTATTCAAACTTTGTCATCTCATCGTACTCCATCTGATACTGCGTCACCTTACGAATCTGGCCTAGAATTTGTGGATAATCCTATCCAGACTCTTGAGAGTCCACTGACACTTGAAGGTCAGCAAGGACTGGTTTTTAACCCTCTAAATCCTTTGTTCAATCTTGTTATGATAACACCACAGTGTTCATACAATCCATATGATCGACCTGGTATTACTTTGGAATTATCTCCCTGAACATCTTTGGTTGTACGTCATCGTTTGTTTCCACCCATGGAATCAGAAGGTGAGATCTCGATCTCCTCTCCGAGTCACTCAGAGGTTTCTGCTGCACACACCCCTCACGTAATTGATGAGCAGGGATATCTGTTCCCTCCAGAAGGTTTCCCTTATACAGGAAGCATTCTGAATAGCATCTATCCTGAGTATAGTGAGCCTTTATTGCCACATGGTTATACCTCTCTAGCTCAATTGGTTTTGGGCATTCCTAGTGCCTCGTCATTGTATCACAACCCCCTCTGGTCTCCCGGCATCATGCCTACCTTAGGTCCATTTTTTAAGAAATCGACCTCTCGACCAATTGTAAAAACTGTAGTCACTTCATTTCTGGTGCAAACCACCATTCTGACTCCACTTGTTTCATCATTCCAACTGACTCTTCCACCTCAAATGATAGCCTCAAGTCAAGTCTCAGTAAGTTCTTCTGCCCCTTTGATGATCGAACAAATTGTGCAACCGCCTAGGGGGGAAAATTTGAATATCTCCATGATTTCTGATGCAACCAATGTGAGTGGCTCACAAACTCACATGGTTGGAATGAATCAACCCTCTTACGGTGCTATTCCAAACCCTGTTGTTCCATCTGCATCAAGTAACATCCAATACCAGCAGGTGAAACTTACTGGTCCATCTGGGTCAAGTAACATCCAGTACCAGCAGCCATATGTGGCTCAGGTTCCATTCCAACCTCTGTATGTTCCTTATGGTTCACAAGAAATGATAAATCCACCTTACATCCCTAAAGCTAGGCCCTATGTTTAGCAAAGTCCATCCACTATGCCTAATCAATATGGTCAGAGCCAATTTGGGAACTTTCAGTACCCTCAAGGTGTCACCCTAGAAACTATAAAGGGACCCTTGCAATAGTAGGGAAAACCTTCGCAGCAGCAAGGGTGGGTAGTGCAACAATAAGGACAACTACAACAACTGCAGGGGCAACCCTTGCAATAGTCACAAAAAACTTTGCAGCCACATCCGCAGTTTTTTCACTATCCCAACTTATGTCCTCGCAATGTCAACCTCTGCTGCAGTAGGGACAACCTTTGCAGCAACAAGGTCAACCTGGGAAGAAGAAACCCTTGTATTCATATCAGCAAGGTCAACCTTCGCAAGTTCAAAGGAAATTCCTGCAGCAGCAGGCTCAAAATTCTTATGTCCAAGGGAAACAGGTTCAAAATCCTTATGTCCAGGGGTAGCAGGTGCAAAATCATTATGTCCAAGGGAAGCAGGTTCAAAATCCTTATGTCCAGGGGTAGTAGGTGCAAAATCCGTATGTCTAAGGTCAACTAGCTCATCATCCTTTTAACTGGTATGTTGCTTATCAACAACCTATGGTAGGACAACATCAAGGCCACCTAGTGCAAAATCCTCCCTACGGGCAGGGTAACCTACTATGGGGGTGAAATTAGATGCCATATGGACAAAATCCTCCAGTATGGGGGAAAAATCCTTATCAACAAGGATGGGTTCTGTAGTGCAGGCCTGCTTAGAGGCCCTAAATGCCTTATAATACACAAATTCCATTCTTGGCCACTTTGGAATTGCTAGATGTTTCTATACTTAAGAATGATCCCATTCTTCATTCACCATACTGGCCTCCAATTCTGCCCAAGATTCTGAGCGATTGTACGAAGTTTGAGGGAAAAGCGAAGGAGGATCCACAAGTCCACATGATGACATATCACCTATGGTGCTCCTCCAATTCATATGTTGATGGTTCCATTCCTCTCTGACTTTTTTAATGAGCTCTCACAGGTGCTACAACAAAGTGGTACATCAAATTGCCTCGAAGTACCTACAATGAATTCAACACTCTCGCTATGGATTTCCTCACTCATTTCTAGTTGTTGCTTCACTATGAAACTGGCACCCATTTTCTTACGTCACTTAAGCAAGTCACTGGGACCCATATCTCCAATCAAATCCATGAATGGAGTCGTCAGTGTCGCCTAATCAAGTTTGAAATTGCTGATCAGTTGTTGACAGAATGGTTCACCAAATCATTCATTAGCAAAATTGTTGAGGACATAACTATGGGTGGGTGTGTTACTGAGGAGAAAGCCATCACTCATGCCCAGTATTTAGACCTCGTCTACTCACAATTTGGCACATTATATGATATGTTACCTGATGCTCCAAGACCATCATCAGATCTAACAACATTGAAGTCTCTGGCTACCCCACCTGTTGATGGAGTGATTGCTTCCATGTCTTAGACCCCCGTGAATATTCTTCCAAGAAGAAGGTAGTCTCGAATGCTAGTTCCAATGAACCCTCTCAAAATTCACCTAGTCCTGGTAAAACCTCTGAGGTTCACGCTGTCTAGTCTACCAGAGAGGACAAATCCTCTAAAGGAAAAAAGAAGGGAAAGGAAAAGCCAAAGCTGATTCCCCAAAACAGGGCCCTCCTAAGTCATCTGTTAGCGATGCTTCTCAAATAAAGCCCAAGTATCCATTCCTCATCTGTGAGGAGGATCATTATACTAAATATTGTCCCTGACGATTTGAAGTTAGTCCCTTCCTCCTCCATCCTGTCTACCTCCGTTCCTCTCCATATAGAGCAACCTAATCCTGATTCCTCTATTTGACCACCCTCTCGAGGTGTGCTACGAAATTCCTCGTACAATCCAAATGCTCAAGCCGCTCATCATTATAACATTGTTGGAGATTTGGCTCAAGCGCCATCAGCTATGTCTGATCTCAAGTTCCTTCAAAGTTGTCCTTCTCAGTGGAAAGTGTTATTGTCGGCTATTGGAGGTATTGATCCATCTGATTCCAATCTCATTTGTTTTAATCTAGAAAACCATGTTCCATGCTTACCTCATCAGATTGCCTTTCTCATTTAGGTGATCATTAATGAGAAGACAATTTAGAGGACCGTCATTGATGAAAGTGCTTCCACCTACATCATGTCTATCTCTTATTGGAAGGAAATTGGTTCTCCTACCCTGAACCAATCACCTAACATGTTGGAAGCCTTTGATGGACACGATTCTTGACCATTCAGTGTCCTTCCTAATCTTTCCGTTACCTTGGAATGCAAGACAGTTAATGTCGAAGTAGAAATTATGGATGAAAATCTTAACTATAATGTTATACTCAGATAGAGTTGGACCCATGTTATGCATGTTGTAGCCTCCTCTCTATTTTGCATGCTCCATTTTCCTCATCAAGGTAAAATCGTCATGATTGACCAATTTTTTTTCTTTGCCTCTTCTTCCTGAGATGGTAGTGTTCCTTATGTGAAGCATACGGGTGCTCCTTATGAGAGTGTGGGGGATGGAATTTTCAAAGACCCCACCTTCATGGGTATTTTTCCTCTCCTACCTCTGCATGTTGCCTTGGTCAACATGATCTCGGTTAAGTCTGATCCTTGGGTCATTCCCTCTCCTGATCTTATTGATACATGGGGTGATGTCATGTCGTTAAGCCTTGCCGAGATCAATTATGTGGATATTGTTTTGGCTTTAGCTTCGGTACCTACTGATCATACTTATTTGAGTACATATCTTGACACATATTCTCAATCCCTGTGGCTTGGTTCTTCAGATTCTCACAATCCCTTAACCAAGACTTTTCCTTCTGGTGAAAGTATCATGGAAATTATTTTTCTGGAGGAAGAACTGTGGAATGATACTCATCATCGTTCCTCGTTCTTGCCTGACTTGGCAGTCATGTCTACGTATCTTGAGAAGTTCTTTTCTCGTTTCCTGACCCAACCACTTCAGACACCTATCATGATGCATGAAATTTGATCAGAAGGGAACATGGGTAATATTACCCAAACGATGCCTATTTACATTTTTGTTAAACCGGGTATCGTTGAAAACATTCATATTGGGGTGACTTGTTCTCCTGATGAGATGAAGCTCTATACTCATCTTTTTCAAGAGTTTTGGATGTTTTGCATGTTTATATGAGGAAATTCTGGCATTGACCCAAGTATAGTCATACACAAAATTTTGACTTATCCTAACCAAAGCACTTTTGTCAATGACTTCATCCAGTGCACCCTAGAAAAGCAACCTCCATTAAAGGGGAAGTGGAAAAACTTCTTAAAGCTGGATTTATTTATCCTACCCCTTTAACAAATTGGGTGTCCAATATCATACTGGTGACTAAGAAACAAGGCGCCATTCGATTCTGTGTTGATTACCATGACCTTAATTATGCCTATCCAGAGGATAATTATCCCACTCCTTTTATAGATTATATCATCGATGAATGTGCTGGGAGTGATATTTTCTCCTTATGGACGGTTTTTCTAGTTATAACCAGATAAACATTGCACCAACTAACCAAGATAAGACCACCTTTATCTATTCATGGGGGACTTTCACATGTAAAAATCTCCCTTTTGGCCTCAAGAATGCTAGGGATACTTTTCAACAAGCAATTTCATATGCTTTCCATGACATTAAAAACATCATTCAACCTTATCTAGATGATCTTCCTGCTCATTCACGTAAGTGCCATGACCATCCTGATCGTCTTCAACAAATCTTTCTTCGTTGTAGACACTATAACATTTCACTGAACTTCCATAAGTGTGTCTTCTACGTTGAATCCAGATGACTTCTCGGTTTTATTGTTTCAAAATATGGAATTCATCTTGATCCTCTCAAAGTTGAGGCTATTTTTATTCTACCCCATCCCTCTTCATTGCAACAATTACAGAGTCTACAAGAGAAAGAAAAGTTTCCTTCGTCACTTTGTGCCTAACTATGCTGAGCTAGCTTCAAGGTCACCCGATTTCTTAAGCAAGGAACTCCATTCATTTGTGATGAGGCTAACCAAAAGTCTTTTGATGACTTGAAAGTTGTCCTCATTAATGCTCCTTTGTTTCATCCTCTGAACTATCATCATGATTATTTCCTCTATCTAGTTGCAACTTCTAGCACTATTACCATGGTACTGGTGCAAGATAATGACAAAGGTCATGAACATGTCATTTGTTACCTTAGCCACAATATCCTTGATACTAAAACCTATTATCTTGATGTCGAGAAGTTGGTTTTGGCTGTTGTTTAGGTTGTTCAATGCTTTCAGCATTATATTCTTCTCCGCACTACAACTGTGATTTCTGAGTGTAACCCCATGACTTACATTTTGACTCGTTAGTTACTTGGGGGCAAGTATTCTAAGTGGATTGTCATCCTCCAAGAATTTTATTTGGTGTTCACTACTTAAAATCCAAGAAATCACTTGTATTTGCTAAGTTGATTTCTCTCTTCCCTCTACTTCTCTTCCTATTGGTGCTAATGAGCAGCTCCCCAATGAGACTCTCTTTCTAATTAGCACTCTCGATCCATGGTATTGTGATATCATTGTGTATCTCCAAACTTATACCTTCTGATCTGCATTGTCCAACGATGATCGCCAACGCATTCGGCATCAATCCCAACCTTACCGCATCATTGGGGATACTTTATACCGTGTTGGTGTTGATTCAATTCTTCGTTGATGCTTAACTCTCAATGAGGTTGAAAGAGTCTTGAATGACTGCCATTCTGGTGCATGTGGTGGTCATTTGTCTAGTTATGCCATTATTTAAAAGATCCTTTGCGCTACTTACTTATGGCCCTCCATCTTTAAGGATTGCATCCTTGTTGTTCACAAATGCCACAAGTGCCGGATTTATCAATGAAAAATGCACGCCCCCCGCTCTCCTTCACCCCGTCATTACAGTCAGTACCTTTTCCAAATGGGGCATTGATTTTATGACATGTAATCGTCATTCAGCCAGGAATAATGGATATATCATCGTTGCCATGGATTACTTCACCAAATGGGCCGAAGTGATGCCTACATATTCCGTTGACAGTAAAATGATGGCACAATTTATATTCAATCATGTTATTTCCACTTTTGGAGTGCCTCAAGCCATTGTCACTAACCATGGCTCCCAGTTTCATGATTACATGATGGATGAGATGACTTCTATGTTGTGCTTGCGTCACAAAGGATCAACTCCATATTAGCCTCAGGCCAAGGACCAAGTTGAAGCTGTAAACAAAGTGTTAGTTACTATGCTTTAGTGCACCAATGGGATGCACAAATCCAATTGGAATCTCATGATTTTTTAAACTCTGTGGGCCTACCAAACCTTGACTAAAGACGCAACTAGATTCACACCTTTCCAACTCTTCTACGGTCTAGAAGCAACCTTACCGCTTGAGTGTGAAATTCCCTCACTCAAATTGGCCGTCGAATTACTCCCTGAAACCTCACCTCAAGAAGAGTTTCTCTTATATTTGGAACGGCTGGATGAAACCCGCCATCTTACTACTTTAGTAATTGAAGCATAGAAAAAGAAAGTTAAGTCCCATTTTGATCAGTGAGTCTCTCCTCATAAGTTCTCTGAGGGTGATTTGGTCTTACTGTATGACCAAGCTAATGATAAGATGGGGGGAGGAAAATTTGAATCCATGTGTAATGGGCCCTATATTGTCAAGCGTGTGTTACAAAAAGGGGCCTATGAGATGATTGATTATGAGGGAAACCCCTTGGATAAGCCCCACAATGGTATGTACATCAAAAAGTATTATGCATGAGTCATCTCACATGGTTACTTTTGTACATAAGTGTTTTATCCATTTTTGTGGAGTTTGGTTTGTTGTGTTTTTTCCAAGCAACTTTCTTGATTATTATGTCTTCACCTTCTTTGCAGATTCCTGTGACTCCTTACGTCAGTTTCACTGATGGTGCTTGTCGTAGTACCCATAATCTATCCTCTGTGGAATGGTCTATTTAAGCCCCTAATAGCGAGTTGGTTGATCTTTAAGGTAATTGCTTGGGTCAAACAACTAATAACGTTGCTGAATATAGTACAATTATCGAACTCTTGTCAGAAGCCATTGCTCTTGACATTCAAGAAATGGTTGTTAACCTTGATTCACAAGTTGTTGTTCTTCAGCTCAATGGGAAATATTCCATCAAAAACCCTCAGATATTGAGAATGTATTTTCATATTTGTCTATTGGAAAGAAATTTTGATTATATCAAATATCATCACATTCCTAGACATATGAATACATTAACAAATGCATTAGCTAATTATGTGTTAGGTGGACATTTACACAATATGTGAAAAACAAAACATTGTATCATAGTAAACAAGAAATGTAGCATGCATATATATATTTGTGTGTGTGTGTGTGTGTGTGTGTGGATAATGTTTGAGTGTCATACATCAAAACACAAAAAAATAATATATGTGCTCCAAGTACATCTGTGACTCGCAGGCCTCAAAGCTGTAAATGCTAAAATATGGACTACTCGACACTGTGCTCATGATAGCACGTCACTGCTCATACTACATGAGTTAGTAATCGGCAGATCCAATATGACACTCCCACTATGTGCCACTGATAACGACATGGAATTTCCTCCATCCAAACATACTCTAGGATTCCTTTGGTCAGGTTATCGAGATTCCACACAATTTCCTCCTCATTATTGACTCCTTCCTGATAAGGAGCGATATCAAATTGTCGAGCGACGCGTTTAGCGATCAGGTACATCTCGGCTGGTCGCTCTGGTCCCACATCTGCATATTAGAAAAATAAAAATGTCACAAATGCATACATTTCAAAAACAATAAAAAACCAAAAACCAAAATTGTTTTGCTCACCTCCATAATCAAAATCCTCCCATTCTGGGAGCAGCATGTCAGAATCGCCATGGAAGTCAGTCCTGCTATATGGCCAATCCTCTACTACAATCAACAGACACCTTAACCACTCAAAGAAAGTGGGCTTCTATGACATGTACTGGTCCCCTCTAGTCCTGGGCATTAATTCACTCCATTGGACCATCCATGGATCTCATGGCATTGGGGGATTTACCTTTGCCAACTGATAGTGTAACATTGGGATCCATTCGAAGAAGAAAGTCACCAGAACATAACCATATCCAAATTGCCTTAGGTTTCCTTCCTTGCATTTGGATAATTGGAATTTCATATTCACTTTCATGGCTTCTGCCCAGTTAAAGACAGTGGGCGTCGTGCAGTCTATATCATAATGCAACTTAGACTTGTTGGACTCATGTAATGCCTGAGCCCCAACCACCCTGTTAATGTTCAAGAGAAACACCGTCAGTAAAAGGTTGTTTATGGTCATGATGTCAGCCTTGTTTCTTTTGGATTTCAGAGCTTTTGGACAATGTTTTTCCCTAAGTGTGTTCACACTCACCCCAATGAGCGTAGCCCCATAAAATTGGACCAGTTTCCCTTTGCGGGACAATTCGGTAATGAAGTAGATGTCTGAAGTCTCTAGATCTAGCTCTTGATCGTGGATCATAAATAATTTCCATCCAATGTCCCACAGACTAATCAAGTTTTGTAGAAGATTAGGTTGAGCTCGAAGACCTGGTGTAAGAAAGAACTTGAGGAGCCCACAGTTCCTCAATTCATCTAGGAAATTTTGATCTTCCAATGCCAATGCATCAATTCCTTTGTGCTCACATTATTTCCACTTGGTAACCATCTTTCTTGTTGTGATTTACCTACAAACACCATGCATTTACCCAAACAACAGTTTTTACAAGAGGGAATTCGGATTTAAAGCAATGCAATCAGTCAGAATTTGAAAATTTTCATCTCTACGCCAGCGCGACTGTTTTAAAAATAGTTGCGCCAACGCGCGAGTGCCTAAGTTATAAACCCTCAACCAATGTGATCCCGTGCCTAGATCTCTTTCTGACCAAGGGTAATTTGTTTTGCTGACAATCCTTGAAAATCTTGAAAAAACGGTCAAAAGCAAGAAAAACAGGTATGAAAACAAAGTTTAGGGCCTCAACTCTTACCAACAATAGGCAGTTCGTCGATCAACCTCCTGGATCTGCTACAATCCATTCCTAAAGATTTTAGGCACAAATGGGTGAAAATTGCTCCAAATGAGGTAAAAGAGGTAAATGGTAAAAAATATTTTACCTTTTCCCTTAAAATTTTCATCGTGTTTTAGGGTTTTAAAAGCATTTTTTCGCTATTTTTACCTTAGAAACGAATAATACATTTTCTCCTTTTGAAGCGACAAGTGATGGTTTTCTAATGATGAAAAATTAGAATCATGTTTAAGCTCTTTTCTCGACTCGTAAAATCTCAAAAGAAAAGATTGCCGAGTATTTTTCCCTTTTTCACTCGTTAAAGAGAATAAAAATGGGGGGTTTGCTTTAAGCTCCTTTCTGACTCTTAAAACACAAAAAGATTGTTTATTTCTTGTCGTTTTGAACTCATTAAAGGCTATGAAATGTCATTTACCCAGTATACATTTACCCCTTTTTCGGGCTGGGATAAACTATTTATGAAAAAGGTACTCCTTGGTGTACATGGTCAAGAGGTTCTCTCAAGTATTGTTTTCTACCTTTTTGGGCTCGAGAGACAACTGTATGAAAAGGGACCTTTTGGAGTTTTATTTTTGTAGGTTTTAACCCTGTACAAAAATTACCTACATACGAATTCTAAAACACAAAAAATAAACAATGCGAGAGCATAACACATAAAAGACATATACACAAAGATTTTCCCCTGGATCCCAAAATCAGGACTACCAGCTTGATTTTTCATTATATTCCTTTCAATGTTACAATACATATTTATACATGTCGAAGCATCCAATACCATCGACCGAAAACCATTGCGTCCAAAACCATGGACCGAAAACCATAAGTAGGTTCGCCCAACTTAATATAGGTTAGTCATGGAAAGAATATGACACAACCCAACATTCTCCCACTTGTTGTTTTCTTTCCATAGGGGCCATATGAGAGCTTAGTCATTTTTCCAACGATGAAACGCCCATTGTTTCTCTACACTAGGAGAAATTCTCAGAGCTCATAGATTTTGTCAATGCATCTGCAGTATTCTTCAAAATGTCCACCTTTACAAGCAACACCTTTTTGTCTTCTATCATATCCCTTACAAATTGATATTGAACTTCAATGTGCTTTGTCTTTGAATGATAAGCAGGGTTCTTTGCCAAGAAAATTGCACTTTGGCTGTCACAGTCTATCCTTATAGCTCCCTGTACTAACCCTATACTTGAACACAATCTCTACAACCAAACTACTTCCTTGCTTGCATGAGTGGCTGCCATGTATTGTACCTCTATAGTTGATAGTGCCACTATAGACTGTTTCTTACTCATCTAACTGACTGTACCTCAAAATAGGTTAAACACATACCCATTTGTAGATCTTCTCTGATCCAGATCTCCAACCTAGTCTGCATCAACAAAGCCACGAATATCCAACACTCTGTCCAATCCTGGTCTTCCTTGGTAGTACAAACCATAATCACTAGTGCCACGCAAATACCTGAAAACTCGCTTCACTGCTGTCCAGTGCTCCTTCCCTGGTTTTGACATAAACCTGCTCAATACTCCCACTGCATGTGCAATGTCTGTCTAGTACATACCATTGCATACATCAAGCTACCGACTGCACTTGCATATGGAACACGAGACATGTCCTCTTCCTCTTCTTGTGTCTTGGGACACTATTCAACAGATAACCTCACACCTACAGGAATAGGAACCTTCACTGGTTTACTATCCTGCATATTAAACCTCTTCAGTATTGTCTCAACATACTTCGTCTGGTTTAACCAAAGCTTCCTCTTTGCCCGATCTCTTTTAATTTCCATGCCCAAAATATAGTTTGCAGCACCGAGATATTTCATGTCAAATTTGGAGGACAATTGGGTCTTCAAATCCTGGATAATTTCTTTGTCATTTCCAACCAGCAACAAATCATCCACATACAAGACCAGATAAATAACATGGTCACCAATTAATTTAAAATACACACAATGATCTACTTTGCTTTTGGTGAAGCCAAGTCCCCGTATAAATGTATCAAATTTCTGATACCACATCCTTGGTCACTATTTTAACCCATACAGAGACTTCTTTAACTTGCATATCAATTCTTTCTTACCCTTCACTGCAAAGCCTTCAGATTGCCTCATGTAGATCTCCTCTTCCAAATCCCCATGAAGAAATGTTGTCTTCACATCCATTTATTCTACCCCAAAATCAAAAGCAGTAGCACAGATAAAAGTAACCTAATAGAAGTTACCTTGGCAATAGGAGAAAACATATCACCAAAATCAATTCCCGGCACCTGGGAATAACCTTTTGCTACCAGCTGAGCTTTGTATTTCTCCACATTTCCTTCTACATTTGTCTTCTTCTTGAACACCCATTTTCTGCCAATGGGTTTCCTTCTAGCTAACAACTCCACCAGATCCAAAGCCTCATTTTTGTGCAAATATGCCATTTCATCAACCGTGGTCTCTTTCCAAAGTTTTCCATCCTCTGAATCTATTGCTTCCTTCACAGTTCTAGGATCATCATCAGTAATAGATAAAGCAAAATTTGAATAGAAAGTAGATGGACTATACCTTTCTGGCTGCCTTCTTTCTTGAAGTGATCTTCTTACACCTGGAGTTTGTGGCTCTTCATCTTCTGATTCCTACTCTGTTGTAGAGTCTGATTCTTCCTCCTTTAGCTCAAACTCTATCTTCTCAGGTTCCTTTGGTTGGACTTCATGTTTAATAACATATTCCACCTCTCTGAACACCACATATTAGTTGTACACAACCTTCCTCGTTGTTGGGTTCCAAAGCTTATAACCCTTTAAACCATCCTTATACCCAATAAAGATGCACTTTTCAGATTTACTATCCAACTTGGTTCATTTCTCCTTTGGAACATGTACATATGCATCACATCCAAATACCCTCCGATGTGAAAGAGAGGGTTTCTTACCAGTCCATACCTCTTGTGGAGTCCTATCCTCCAATGTTGATGAAGGTGATCTGTTGACCAGGTAACATGCTGTCTCCATCGCCTCTGCCCAAAATTCTTGTCCTAACTTGGCACCACTGACCATGCTTCTTTCCCTTTCCATCAACGTCTTATTCATTCTTTCTACAACTTGTGTATATGGAGTAGTCTTCTACCATGATATACCACACTTCTTATAGAATTCTTCAAATTACTTACTGCGAAACTCTCCGCCGTTATCTATCCTTAGCACCTTTATCTTCTTCTTTGTCTGGTTTTCCACTAGAACCTTGAATTCTTTAAACTTGTCAAAGACTTCAGATTTCTTCTTGAGGAAATATATCCATGTATTCCTTAAGAAGTCATCTATAAATGATACATAGTACACAGACTCACCCAGTGATGGAACCTTGACAGGTCCAAACACATCACTGTGCACAAGCTTTAATATATGTTTCGCCCTCTTCCCACAAGAGGGGAAACTCACCCGATTTTGCTTCCCATATACATAATTTTCATAGAAATCAAAATCCAGAGAGCTATTAATCATACCTTCTACCATACCTTTACCATGAAGTATTCGAAGGCCCTTCTCTCCAATATGTACAAGCCTTTAATGCCACGACATGGTCTTCTCTCTAGAGACCACTAGATTTTCTGCTCCACTTCCAGGAACCACAGAACTGTTGCACCCATAAATAACAATGCTACCTTGCAGCTTGTACAAAGTTCCAATCCGAACTCCCCACATCAATACCAGTGCTCCCTGAACCATTTTGTAGGTATCCTTCTCGAACATGGTTTTCACACCTGCATCATCCAACTTGCTTACAGAAATCAGATTTCTGGCTAATGCAGGAATATGCAGAACACCTGGAAGTGTTCTAACCCTTCCACCTTGCAACTTCAACTTTACTTTTCCACGACCAACAATTCTAGCATTCCTATCATCCTCTAAGAAGACATCACCACCATTGTATTTCTCATGCTCGCAGAACCACTCTCTATGGGGAGTGAATTTAAAGGATGCACCTGAGTCAATCATCGATGCCTCATGATCTACATGTGTACTTGAAGAAGCCAAGTACACATCCCCACCTTCATATGAGGTGGTTTTTGCCTCTGCATAAGGAGCATCATCAAATCCCTTTCCTTTATCAGGAGCTTTAGATTTACAGTCCCTTTTGTAGTTCCCTTCCTTTCCGCATTTCTAGCACACTAACTTTACAGGATTTCTTGGAGATTTAGATCTCCCTCTAGATTTAGATCTCCCACTCAATGACTTATTTTTGTTTCTGTTCTGGGACCGTCCTTGTACAGACAAGGCATCACCATTCTGGCTCTCCATATTTTTCTGTCTCATATCCTCTGTTAACAAGGATGACACTAGTTCATCAAACTGCAAGGCAGTTGCATTGTTACCTATTGCAATAACCAGACTATCCCATGAATATAGTAGAGAACATAACAAACTAATGCACTTATCTTCGTCTAGAATTTTAATATCAAGAGATGCTAACTGACTTACCACAATATTAAATGCATTTAGATGCTTTGTCACCGAGTCTCCATCTTTCATCCTCAGGTTATAAAGCCTTTTTTGCAGGAACAGTTTATTCACTAGAGACTTAGATTGGTACAAAGTCCCTAACTTGTCCCATAAAGCCTTCACCATAGCTTCCCCTGACACATTTAGCAATACTGAATCTAAGACACACAATAGTATTGTGCTCTTTGTCTTTCGATCCAACTTCTTCTATTCTTCATTGGACACTCCCATTGGTTTGGTACCCGGATCTACAACGATCCACTATTCTTTATCCACCAACAGATCCTCCATCTTGAGTTTCCACAACTCAAAACTCTGACCATTATATTTCTTGAACTTTATCTTTCCACTGCTCATCATCTTCTTTCACTACCAGAATTGATCTCGTAGATCTCCCATTGAACAGGGTCTACCATAGGCCCGAGCGAAACCCCTCCACAACAAAGGTGTCCCCTTGAAGCCAAAAAAGCTCTGATACCAAATGTAGGTTTTAACCCTGTACATAAATTACCTTCATACAAATTCTAAAACATAGAAATAAACAATGTGAGAGCATAACACATAAAACACATATACACAGAGATTTTCCCCTGGATCCCAAAACCGGGAGTACCAGCTTGATTTTTCATTATATTCCTTTCAATGTTACAATACATATTTATACATGCCGAAGCATCCAATAACATGGACCAAAAACCATCGCATCCAAAACCATGGACCAAAACCCATAGGTAGGTTCGCCAAACCTAATATAGGGTCCAAAATAAATTTTCCCAGGGCACTGCCCCAGCCCTTCTAGAGGGGGGCTACTGGCCCCACACTAACCCCTCGGTTCACTATGTAGGTTAGTCATGGAAAGAATATAACACAACCCAACACTTTTACATGTCTTTGTCAAACTCTCTAAACATGAAAAAGATACTGAGTTTTCCCTTTTTCGAACTCTTTAAACTTTAAAGGACATCGAATTCTTCACCATGACAGACGTGAGCTTCTCCTTCATATGGCTCATTAATCTTATTAGGACAGATTCATCTGAAGGATGGACTAATAATGAAAGCATATGATATCCCCTTCAAGCTTGCGATAAAAAATAATTGGGGTACCTACCAAAATGGTAGGGGAAAATGGGAAATTTTTACCAGTTGTGTTAGCAGCTAGTTACTCTTGAACATGACACTCTTCTACTTTGTTTCAGGTTGGGATATCCCCACTTCATCATTGACCTTTGTGGGTTTGGGACACCATTGTTTTCCTTTCAATCTGATCTCTGCCACATTGTCATGAACTTTGATCCTATGGATCCAAAAGCTACCAAACTCTGGAGTCGTGTCGTGGATATGTTCAAGAGTTAATCCTTTTGGAATTTACACTCATTCCTAATTCTCTGTATCATTCGTAATCATTTCATTCCTTGCCTTGAGTCGATGATGTGGGATACATCATGGCCCTCCTTTGACAAGGTCACTTCTTATCGACTTCAGCTCATTAACTTGGAAGTTGGCCAAGAGACTCCCTTCTAGCACCTTAGAGCTTGCGTTCACTAATGGAAATTTCTTCGCACTTGATGACAAGTTCCCATCATTGGCTTTTGATTGAGTGATTTCACAGGTGTTCAACTTCAGTTTCTTATTCGCACTCTGTGAATTGTGTTGTTGGTACCTTGAGAGCCATTGTCATTATTGGTGCTTTCTCTCGCGCTTGTTAACAATTCACATCATTGACTGGTAATCAAGCAATTTTCTAGCATGTTTGACTTCAACACATCTATTCACATGCTAGAAATTGTACTTTGATTGGGTCATGTTGGAGTGCAAGACCATGGGCTCAGATTACACAAGTCTAGGTTACACGACAATGTGATATGATCATGCTTACATACATGTCTCTTTCAAATGGATGGCTGCGACCATACCTTGGGTTTGATATGATCCTTCTTACTGGATGGTTGCACCCATACCTTGGATCCATTTACATGATCTTCTCTTGATGGCTGCATCTATACCATGATTCATGCATACGAGATTTAAGTGATGTATATGTATCTATGCTTGCTTGCAGGTTTTTTGATGGTGGTGTCCAGTTCCATGCATCTACTCGTAAAACATATTTCTCTCACTCTTGTTTGGCTTTCATGCTTTAGGGGGCATCTGTTACATAGCATTTTGTCATTATCCCTATACTCCCTATTCCTCAATCCTGGAGAACCTCTACAGTGACCCTCATATTTTTCCTTGCCATGAAGAACATGTCCCTACATCCCTCTTCATCTGCAAAACATTTCCCTCTTACATCATTTCCTAATAATCTTCCTTCGAGCTCAGTTTTCAAGACCGACACTAGTGCTCAGTTCCTCCCTTGTGTCGATTTGTAGAGTTTAAAACTAGGACTAGTGCCAAATGGTGCAAGTGAGCCATTCATCACCTATGTCGACCCTCTTTTGGCAAGTTTTTAAAAATTGAGTTGAAGCTTCAAGGTCTAGAAGCTTCGTGAATGGAAGTCTGGTAAATGGTTGAGCAAGATAGAGCTAAGGGAGACTATTTGTGCTCCTTTCCCCTATTAAAATGGAACACACCAAAAGGGATAATGCTTCTCCCACCATAAGAGGATCCACTTCCCCTCTATCAAATCCATATAAACTCCTCATTTCACACCCTCAGATAGCTAAAGAAAGGGCTGAAATAATCTGCAAACCTTGAGAGCCATATTGAGAACCTTAGCCTTCTTGTTTGTGTGTGAAGGGAGAATAAGCTTGTAGTGTTTGGTTTGGAGAAAAATGAAAGAGGCCTTGAACTTCCATTGTTTTGAGGGTGAATCATGAGATGCTTATAGTGGTGTTGGGACCTAGACATGCCAAAGGGAACCTGCAACGTCAAGGCTCTGGTTGTATTTCTCTTTGAAGTTTTATTAATACAACTAATGTTTTATTTCCTATATCGTGTGTAATATTACATTTGATAGCTTAAAACTCCTTCACCTTTTAAGTAGATTGAATTCAATTTTATGCTATCATGTTTGCTGTTGTTTCTTGCATGTTTGTTTCAGGTATTTGAATGGAAAGAATGAAAGGAAGCTAGAGCAAGGAAGCAATATCACCATCAAGTGGATTAGCACTATAAGAGGTAGTCCCTCTTATTCGATTCTAATCTAAGGAAATTTACATTAGATTGTTTTGTTTGTAGCTAGACCCACTCTTGGGCTAGAGGGATCATCTCTATCCATACAGAAGATTTACCTACTCCACAATGACAAGATGACATTAGTCCAAAAAATCCTATTTTATCATGCTTCAGGAAAATCACTGAATGAGCTAAAAATAGGTGTTAGACTAAGCCATTGGTTCAAGGATTTCACAGTTGCACAACTTTAGAGGTTATGGCCAAGACTATGGCTAGAGACTGCACAATGCGTAGTTAAGGAAGGCCATGACGTAGTGACTACATAGTTGAGGGACTCAAGCAGGAAGGATTGAGGCTTGATGCTTGAAGTTTCCCACCACATAGTTCTAGAGGGAAAGAAGTATAAGGCTTGCACAGTTGCAAAACTCAAGGAGTTAAGATGGATGCTTGAGACTGTGCAGTGCGCAGAAGAAGATGACTAGTAGGCAAGGTTGCATAGTTCTAGAGCTCAAGGGGCCAAGGTTGAGCACTAAGACTGTGTAGTGAAATTTGCATTGGGAAGTTCCAAGAGGCAAGGTCTGAGCTTGAGGGTTGAGACTGCGTAATGCATAGTTTGGGAAGGTTGAGTGAGGTCATGTTGCTCAAGAAGGAATTTTTCTGGATTTGTCTAAGTGTGGTATCAATAAAGCCAAAGTAAAAAAGGACTAAAATTGAGCATTATCAAACACTTATAATATTTTATGACACAACATTGATCAATTAGAACAAATGAACAACATAATCCCCTCAAATGCGACGACAATGCAACAACTTTCCCCAAGTGAAACACCGACGAAACTTGTGAGATAATTCTTAAAACTTTGGGAATGAGTATAATAAATGTCTAGATGATAAATAAGACTCATTAACACCAAATATACCCCTTGAAATGAAATGTAACTACGTTTATACAATATGAAATATTTTCCATGCCAAAAGAGAACACTTGCGACTATAAGAGGAAAGTGCAAATGACACTTGCAAAATGAAAACAACATTGAAAGAATCACATGCTAGAGTGAAGGTAACATGAAAATCACACATATTAAAGTGAAAACAAGAAAAAGAGACAGTCGTAAACATGAAAGAGACACTTACGAAAGTGAAGGTGCATGAAAGCAACAATTGGAAAATCTCACCAAAATAAAAGAACAATCACAACCAAAAGTGAGAGACTGTCAATGAAAATGTGCATTGACTATCAACATAGGTTGAACATTGGGTAGGCACTTTCTTGAGCTATGCCTTTTCAAGCTTGCATAAAAGAATGCACTCATGAATTCATTGTAGACTGAGCATGTGTGAGCATGTGACTTTGACACTTACAAGTGGAGAAGAAGACTAGAATACTTAACAAAGCATCGATCGACCATAAAGTGACTATGGAACAAATGATTGAAAGATCTATAGTAGGCTCCAAAATTCAAGTGTAGACCAAATTTTGGAGGGTGTTTGTCGTAGCGAAAATAGGTCACAAAGCTATTGATTGCAATAGGAGGAATATGAAACATAAATATTATGTTTCTTTTTCTCCCTTCTCTGATCATGTGAGATGTTATACTTGTAACAAGTTTGAGCATGTAGCAAAAAAATGCAAGGAAAATTCAATGGATTCATTAAGATAAAAACATGCAGAAAGACAAGAACATTATTGAATCACCAACATTCCTCATACTAAGTAGAAAGAAGAAGAAAAAGTAAGGATTGGCCTTGATCTATGCTCATTTCAAGAATAAAATGAATTATGCATAGATGGTGGATGCTCTCATCACATGTATGGAGATAAGAAAAATTGTATCTCTCTCAAGGAAAATAAAGATGGTAAAGTTATTCTTGGAAAAAATGCACTAGAAAATGTACTAGGAAAAGGTAGAGCTAGACTTGACAACGATACAGGGGAAACTAATGTATTATTAGTTTAAGGTCTAAAGTAGAACCTTCTAAGTGTAGGCAAAATATTTGATAACTAACACACAATTGTCTTTACATCAACTAAAAGCAATGTTATAGAAGAAGACACCAGAAAGGTTATAACAAAAGGATTTAGACATGCAGATAAATTATATGTGCTAAAGAAGAATCTAGGAATAAATAAGAGGTTTAGCTCCTGTTCTTCAAATTCAGAAAGACAATCCTCTATTGTAGTCTATTATACTTAATGCATAATTTTAACAGAGACTAATTTGAGGTACATAGCATCATGGAAAATAGGAACAAATACGACATGTTCAGGGGGAGTTGTGGCCATGAAAATCAACATTTCATATTATGTGCACATTTCATATTAACGACAATCATGTGTATATGCAGTTATGGATGGTGCCTTATTATTGTTATCATTACTAGTCTAGATGATGCACTTGATGAGGAAGATATATATGCTACGTTCATTGTTGATGTTGGTTGACATATATGCTATCACTGTTCTTAATGGTTTTTGATGTTGGCGATACTCTTAGTTTTCACATGGAGAGAATATGTATAATTTCCTATGGTGTCTTTTGGGGAAATTGATATGTTTTTTTCTTAAGGATTGTGGCTTTTACTATATGTGGATAAAGTGTGCTAACCTTGATGGCATGAGAACAATGGGATGAATTGTTGATAGAGATTTATTGCACAATCTTATGTTGTTGCTACACTTTCTTATAATTTATTGGATATATTGCATATTTGGCCACAAGATTATAGACTATCTTGTCTACTTGATATTGATTCTTGATGATGAGAATGTTCATGTTGTTATCATTATGAAATTCATGTTGTTGTTTTCAAATGATTATGTTGTAGATGCCTATATGGTGCATGGTGGTTGTTGATGATTATCATGGTTCTGCTTAAAAGATACTTCATTGTTGAGATCCTTGTTTATGGTTATGTATGTCATGTATGTCTCTTGATGTAAAGTTCACAAAAATATCCATGTTATAATCATTGTAAAATTCAGTCATGTATAGGCTATTGGGATCATTCCATGTCATGTATGTATACCCAATATTTTGGGTGATTTATGTAAAATTTGGGTCCAATATGTAACTCCATTATGTTGGATGATTGACCATAGAGTCATTGATTATAGGAGAGGTCATATGTGCTTATTGATAGACATGTACTTGATTCATAAATACTTGTACTTATATTGCATATTTGTAGAAGGTCTAGAATTTTCTTAGGGGGGCATGGTCAGTGTGCCGATTTCATGAGTCATATCAATATATTAGACTTATAGTGATGAGCACTACAAAGGGAAGTACTTCATTCAACCTAGTTCAATCATTTTCCGTTGATGTCAAAGGGGGAGAGAAGAATTGGTGTTTGCAAGTTTTGAAACACCAAAGTGGTTTCCATCAAGTCCAAAGGGGGAGATTGTTGAAATTATTCCTAATGTGTTGTATTTGATGGAAACCTACTTGAAAAGTATGTCCTTGATGTCAACACTAGTTATAATATGATGTTTATGGAACTAATGCAAATGAAAAGGATAATGGTATAGGTATTACAAAGGGTATGGAAGATAATTGTTAGTATGGTTACAAAATGAATGGAAATTGTGAAGATTGAAAAGTACACATGACCCTTGTGAATAATAATAATGTACATACGGAGGTTCTATGAACAAAATTCATGTACATAATCCCAACCATGGAAAATAGAAAGCCAGGAGCTATTACCATGGTAATTTCCCATAGTATTGTGTTGACAATGTCTATTTAATCCTGTCAAACGAATATCAACAACATTACCAAGGGATTTAGCTGTGGTATTAGAAAGGAAAAAATATATACAAAGTGTTAGGTCCCTATAATACTAGTGGTTCCCCCATTACTATTGTCCTTGTGTCCCTTATTTTTATTGTTTTGCCCCTATTGTCCCCATATTGTTATTATTGTGCCCCATAAAATCCCTCTATTGTTATTTTTGTGCCTTTATATTATTATTGTTAGGTCAGCTTGGTTATATTGTGACCCCTTAGACTCCTATATATAGAAAGGAGGTTTTTTCATTTGAATAATCCAAGAATTGGTCATTTTTGTAATGTAAAGGAGGTTCCCCCCTCGAAGAAGCTTATTTTTAAGGCATTGATCTATCTTTTCTATCTTTTTGTGAGCTAGTTTCATAACATTTGCTATCAGAGCTTTCGATTCTAGGGTTTCATTGCTCCAAATAGGTCATCGTAGAATTCTCACTATAGCTTTTTTTCTATGACATTTCAGAAGCTAAAAAAAAATCCATTTAAGAAGAAATCGCTCTGAACCGCGGCTCCGAATTTCATATCCTGTTTCTCTATATTTTCAGAGATATAGTCTAAGGAAGATAGGGTTTTTGGAGACCCCCGAATTACATTCCAAACAAGTCACCTTGGGAAAATTGTCATAACTTTCTCTTTGAGCATCAGATTAAATTTTCATAAGAAGTTACAGAAAGAGGATGGATTGTAGTTTTTTGGGTACAATTTGTAGATCATAAGGTTGAAATAGTGACCCGAAGCATGTCGTACAAGTTTTCTCTACTGAACAAGTCTATACTCAGGTCATCGCGGGAGATTTGGAATGACTCTTCATTGGAGAATCCAATCTTGATCAGACTTGCGAAGTTAGAAATATTACTCAGAGGGTGACTGCAGGAAGAAATTTCAGACCTTGGAAATCTAAAATTACAGAAATACATCAGATTCAATATCAAGCCCCTACAAAGTGAAAAAAGAAGGTGTGTAGTTTTATTTTTATTTTTTTGCATAAGCTTGGTTTGAAAAATTAGTTTGAAGAATTCAAAGGGCATAGTGAAGCATTATTATCGGTAATTGATGCCCTAAAGAAAGAAAATGGAAACACCTAGTAAGCAACTTGAAAGCTCTAGCATGACTCATGAAGAAGAGTGTTAGAGCGTAAATCTACCTTAGGCTAAGAAAGGTAGGATATAAGACAACATCAAACCATGCTTAACCTAGTAGCTAGCCCTACCAGGTCGGGATAGGGCTCTCTCCTTGTTAATCTCAGCGAAATATGATCAATAAGGGCTTGAGATGGCTGATATGAAGACTGATTTTAGGCTAGGTATGTGTGCAGAAGAGTCTGGTTGAATTTGATGATGTTTTGTTGGCTCAGGTGGAAAGGCAGATTTTGGGTCTGGGGAATGAGGCTCAGTTTTGCAGAGATTTCAATGGGGAAAGGTAGGCAATTGATTTGACACTTCAAATTCAATGAAATGGAGAGATTTAGACAGATGAGGAGTTGAAGACGGAAAGAAAACCTCAAGGATCCTCTTCAAACAGCTGAAAACATAAATAACTAAGCAAACCCTAGGTAGAGCACTGCAAATTTCAATGGATTCTACCTTTATCCTTATTTGTTTTAGTTAAGATGAATCAAGAGAGAGAATGGCATACAAAAAACACATATAAACTTAAATTTACAGAAAGAAACACAATATCAAAGCAAGATACCACATGAATCCCATAGAGTGCTGCAAAACCTGGTCTATTACTTAGCCAACACTGCTAATATGAGTATACAATGAAGCTCCAAGCTTTCTCAAAAGTCCAACCATGCTAATGACTGAAAAGTCACAAGATATAGAAAAACAATAACTCATCCTAGCCTCTAGTGGTTGAGCTCATAAGTTTAGGATTTGTTCTAACAAATTCTAAACTGAGGACGAAAAATGAGGTAGTGGAACATCTTGCCTCTAGAAACTAGGGAACTGATTCATTTAGTTGCAAACTACTTTTTGATAGATGAATCCACCTCCATGAGTTAAAATTTAGCATATTTACATCAAGATCCATCAAATTACATTAGACTACATCAAGCTTTTGACATTTAGAAGAGGAAAAGTCAAACTGTCAAGAAACTAGGTGAAAAATAGAGTATTTTGGTCAAACTGAGCAAAATTTCCCCAATGCGTCGCGCTGATTTCCCTATGCATAGCGCCTGTTTGCAACCACTTTTGGAGGCCTTTCCGGTGTTAAAATCTACTCCAAGTGTGCTTTTTGGAAAGGTATACCTATCTACTTTCTAGAACAAGTAGAATTTTTGAATTTTGCCTCCATTTGCCCCACCAAAACTGAGTTTTCCCAACACTACTTCCTGTGTCTCCAAATAGGGGTAGAAAGGTCATTTTTGGGGTGTTTTTGACCTTTTTGGGGGCTCAAAACTTGTCAAATTTTCTTGTCCATTGGTGAGCATGCATATTTCTTCATGCAAAATCCAAAAATGCTGAGTTTTCCTCATTTGGAGGCCTCCATCAAAAGCGAGCGCCAGGTGGCACGACGCATTGGGTAGAAAAACCTGAGTTTTGGCCCAAAAATTCCAAAAATGCAAAAAGTGCCCCAATTTTTTTGAAATTTGGGCTAATTGTTCTCCATCAGGTGTTGTGTTGGGCCAAGGAAGCCTCAGCCAATATCTGAAGTCTATATTTCTTCTTTCACCTCCTCGATGCCCTCTTCAACTTTGCTTTCAAGCTTCTGATTCTTGCCTTGCAACTTTTATTCCTCACCATGTAATGGTAGGTCATATGCCTCAACGTTGGTTTCTCCCTGATAGCCTTCTCTAGCAACCTTTCTAAGTGGATTTTCACTCTCTCAAGCCATGATT
>APFE031506521.1:4472-25573 GCA_000404065.3 Pinus taeda | reverse complement strand
ATAGTAAAAAAATGTTTGGAAGGATATCTTTGTTGCTTTGTATTTGATAAACAGACACAATGGGTCAAATGGTTGCCTCTGGTTGAATGGTGGTATAACACTTCCTTCCATACAACAAAAAAATGACCCCATTTATGGCACTTTATGGATGTCATCAACCATCCATCACATCATATTTAAGAGAAAATTCTAAGGTTAAAGCAATGGAATATCACATCGAGCATTAGCAACAAGTTCTCCAAATCTTGAAGGATAACCTCACCTTAGCGCAGAATAGAATGAAACAGCAGGCATATCAACATCGCAGCGAAATAAATTTTGATGTAGGTGATTGGGTGTTCCTATGGCTACAACCATATAAACAAATGTCCCTCAAACAAGCTAATAAGGATAATAAATTATCACCAAATTATTATGGTCGGTACAAGGTGTTGCAAAAGATAGGTACTATGGCGTACAAATTGGAGCTTCCTGCATCTTCCCAAGTGCACCCAGTTTTCCATGTTTCATGCTTAAAGAATGTTATAGGTGACAAGCTTCCAGTTCAAACAATATTTCTAGAACTTGATGAGGAAGGAAAAATCACATTGTAACCTGAAGAAATCAAAGAAAAAAAGAACTTGGCAGCTACAAAATTGATCAATTTCAGAGTATCTCATCAAGTGGAAGAACGTACCTGTTGAAGATTCCACATGGAAGGATGAGAATTTTATACAAAAGCATCCAGAACTACTCAAGCGTTGAGGAGAACACTTTTTTGAAGGAGAGGGGCATGTTAGGTCCCTATATTACTAGTGATTCCCCCATTACTATTGTCGTTGTATCCCTTATTATTATTGTTGTGCCCCTATTGTCCCCATATTGTGATTATTGTGCCCCATAGAATCCCTCTATTTTTATTTTTGTGCCTTTATATTATTAGTGTTAGGCCAGCTTGGTTATATTGTGACCCCTTAGACTCCTATATATAGAAAGTAGGTTTTTACATTTGAATCATCCAAGAATTGTTCATTTGTGTAATGTAAAGGAGGTTTCCCCCTCGAAGAGGCTTATTTCTAAGGCGTTGATCTATCTTTTCTATCTTTTTGTGAGCTGGTTTCATAACATAAAGAGAAGGAGATTAAGGAGTCATGGGTGAAATATAATAGATTATTCTTGTCTGATATAACTTGTAATAGGTGTGCACCAGAGATTAAGGAGAAGGATCAAATATGTGAGATTTGAATATGCATTGAGTATTAATGGATATGCTTGATTGATTTGTTTATGTTTTAGTATCTAATGATGAAAGATATGTGTGGACTATGTTTTGAATGTGTTTGATGTGATACATGATTTTGAAAATGAAGTATATTGAAAAAAGTATGTTGATTTGTAGCGAAGATTTAATTCAGTAATTTAGTATTTGTACGCATGTTTTCTTTAGGAGTATCACATACATACGCAGATGTTATTCAAATTAGTCACTTATATATTATGAGATATTTTTTGGTATTAAATACATTGAAATATGTACATGGGTGTTATATATGGTATATGCATACATACACAAACCCGATTTAAGGAAGTCGTATACTATGAAAATTTCAAAACTGAAATCCTATTGGAACAACTAGAAATTATTCTTCTAATTGTTAGTTAAATTAAAAATTTATTTGTTATCAAAAATACTGGCACACACACAGACACACATGCATAAAATGACACCATTATTTTTGGCAAATGTCCCCGGAAAAACCCAACTTGGCAAAACCAGTGCAACAACTGAGGGTTTTATATTCTTAAGTAGAAGTGAATTCTGAGTACAATATATGGATTCCCAACTGGAAATCTAAACAAAAAGAAAATATTACCAAATTTTTTTAAGGGAATTTCCCTTCTTCCACAAGGAAATCCGAAACAACTTTCCTTTAGAAAATCCATCCTCCTAGACCCTTTGTGTCTGCCTTTGTGCAATGTTTTCACAAGCCATTAGACGTCTATGCCCGAAACTTCATTTTATGAAGTCTTTATGCCTGTCTCTGCTGAGGAAACTAATTCACTGGCCTTCTAGAAGAATTTCCTAGCCTTTGGAAGATGAATCGATTTTTCCTCCAGTTAAATCGAAAGTCCTCTGCACTGCCTCACTGGGAATAATTCGGCCTCCTGCTACTACCTCTCTGGATTTGGAAAACTTCCTCCCGATCACTATCTCTGCTTCCTCATTGAAGCTCAAATTCTCTGGCAAATGACTGCTACTATTGTGGAAAATCGAATTCTCTAAGTGACTTTGGTCTATTCTCCATCACCACATTGATCCCTTCTTATATATTCCTATTGGGATTCCAACAACCAATATTAGATCTTAATCGATGGCTCAGATCATTTTTGGATCGATCCATGTGTGTTTCTATATAATTCGCACCTTGACTTAATTTTGATTAATTAACCAATTTTCCTAACTTTAGACTTAGGAAACATTAAAAGGTTGTTTAATAATCTAATTAAGTCATCTTTAGGTGCAATTTTCAAAAACGATTTATGGGTTTTGGAGATCTCATGCATTCTACCCTCTCCACCAAATTTAAATGCTAGAACCCAACCAAATCTACATAAAAAACACTACCTCTTAATGAGGACTTTGTTATCTCTAGTGTTGCACATCCTGCCACAACACCCTTTCTCTATATCACCTCTTGTCCCACTGATGATGTCTAGCCATACTCCCCACTAACAACTGCACAAATATGATGTTGCATCTATGTTTCTACTGACACTGCAAACTTTGCATCTGCACTGCAACTACCTATCATCTATTGTTGTTGAAACTATAAATACTCCAATTTAGAAGCATCCAAAATATTGAATCAATTGTATTCAGTATGGTGCATCTATCTCCCGAGTCTTTGACTGCTACTAGCATCTGCACTATCACTCTGGTACTGATTACATCAACTACCATTGATCCATCCTGTTACTGAATATTGTGGGCCCTCGTAGCAAGGTAATGATCCATGAGGTGGAATCCTCAATGATCCTACCAACTCTGCAACTCTGTGACTCTGATCTACTCATACTATTGCCGCTACCTCTATATTGTTGCTACAACTACTACAGTAGTGAGTCTAATCTTTCATATCTTGAAGCACTAACTTCCATAGGATTTCTCCCTATGAATTTAGACTCCCTTTGAGTCTCAATCACCCTTTGGGAAATCTCTCTACTCCATCCTGGAAACTCGCATTGTCCTCCTATACTGGAAACTAGGTTGCGTAGCTTTGCATTGGGAATATTCTGGCTGGAACTGCACTTGCATATTGAAACTAGGAAATTCCAAATACTTGTGTCACTATGTCTAACTCTACAACTATCTCACATGTACTAAATACAAATATATTTGTAGTTGTCATTTGAATGAATGACTACATCTGCTAACACTGAACCTGCTACTATGATACTATAGACCCATGGAGAAAAGGTGATGGTCTCTCTGCAATAATCTAGAACTGATTTGAATGATCTCCTTGTTGTAACTATGTTGGACCCTACCCAATTGGCACATTGTAGTCTCATATTCCTCCTCCACCTCGATTTGGTGCCCCGCTATCTCCTATAAATCCTAGTCCCTTACTAGGACCCTTCCTTTCTTTGCAACTCACACTTCCTCTGGCATTTACCTTTGGCAACTCGAAGTGGATATGTGGCCCAAATCTTCATTATGACTAACTCGTATGGCCTTCTCTAGCAATCTCATACAATAATCTCTACAAAGCTTTAAAAATTGTGAAACTCAAATATCTGGAGAATGCAAACAAGAATTTCCTCTCTTTCCTATGACCCCACTTCTGCTACTCACACTCCCTTTTGGAATGCACAGGCCTACCTGTCAGCTCTGCCTCTACAACTGGAAAATTTATATCTTTAAAACTTGATATCCCCTAAGAGAAATTTCCCCTCTGTGTTTTCTTTTCTCTTTCACTCGAAACTAGTTTTACTACTACGAAAACCTTTGCATCCAACCAATGAATTTGCTCAGTGAAAAATTGAGTTCTTACTACTCCTTCTAACTCGTGGAATCACTAACTCGAGTAACTCAACTTTTCTACTACCATGCAACTTAGATTCAAATTTCTTCCTTGGTAATTTGGCCTACCTCTCTAAGCATTACACTGCCTCTAAGAATTTTGGCCTGCTGCTCCCTTTGAGTAGTGAAATTTCCTCTTTCTCTTCTGAGCTTCTCAACTTATCACTCACCCACTGATAAAATCTGAAAATTTCAAAAATTAAATCCTATTGTAGCAACTGGAATTATTCTTCTAATTATTAATTAAATTAAAATTTATTTTCTATGAAAAATATTGAATAAATCACATTCCAACCTTCACAAATAAAATATTGCAGACATAATAGTGTTGGAAACTAAGAAAATAATAGCATACACACATAAAGTGACACTATTATTTTTGGGCAAATGTCCCCGAAAAAATCCAACTTGGGAAAAATAGCGCAATAGTTGAGGGTTTTGTATTATTAAGAAGTAGTGAATTCCGAATACATTCAATGCATTCCTAGCTGGTAATCCAAACAACAAGAAAATATAACCAAAATTATTTAAGGGAACTTCCCTTCTTTCACAAGCAACCTCCTCACAAATTTCCTTTAGAAAATTCATCCTCATGGACCCTTTGTGTCAGCCTCTGCACATTGATTACACAAACCCTTGGGTGTCTAACCCCGTAACTACCTCTGTGGAAGTCGTTCCTCTTGGATCTACTAAGGAAATTGATTCTCCGACCTTCTAGAAGACTTTCCTAGCCTCTGGAAACTTAATCAATTTTTCCTCTAGTTAAATCGAATTATTTTTCCTAAGCAAATTCACAGTTCTCTGCACTGCCTCACTGGGAATAATTCAGCCTCTTGCTACTACCTCTCTATATATGGAAAACTTCCTCTGGATCAGTGTCTCTGCTTCCTCACTGAAGTTCGAATTCTCCATCAACTAACTACTGCTACTCTTGAAAATCAAATTCTCCAAGTGACTCTGGTGTATTCTCCATCACCACATTGATCCCTTCTTATATTTTATTGTTGGGACTCCAACGACCAAGATTAAATCTTAATGGATGGCTCAAATCATTTTAGAATCGATCCGTGTGATTTTCTAGATAATTCACACCCTTTTAATTAATCATGATTAATTAACTAGGTTTCCTAATTTTAGACTTAGGAAACATTAGAAAATTGGTTAATAATCTAATTAAGTCATCTCTAGGTGGAATTTCCAGAAATTACTTCTGGGTTTTGGATATATCATGTATTCTATCCTCTCCACCAAATTTCATGGCTAAAACACATCCGATGATACATAAAGTAACATGTATATCTTCTAGGGCTTAAAATTGTTTTTTGGTTGATGAATTCTGTATTATTTTCTATTGTCTGTCAATGCTGTCTTGATTATAATGGATAGTATTTGATAGAGTTGGTTTAATTGATATGGTTATGGTTTGATTATTGATTAGTGATAATATTGCAGGAGTGTGATTAGGTATTCAATTAGTTGGCATTGGTATATCTATGATTGGTTGTATTTGTAATTAGTGATTCAGTCTACCAGTATTTAGTATTCAGTGATTTGAGATCTATACACAAGTTATATGCACAAGAAATGCCTATATATATTGATATGCTTTAGAATTGTCACATATATATATTCTAAAAACAATTTAATCAGGGCTTCTAGTGACTAGACATTGGTTCTATGATGACTGTCTGGTATCTAACAATGTGGTTAATCAGTGAATGATTGATTAGTATCTTGATTAGTTGATTGGTCTAAGTTTGATCAGTGTCTTGGGTTGATTTGTGCATATTTAGTATTAGTATATTGGGTTGATTTGATTGTAGTATATTTAATTATGATTTAGTATTGGTTACTTAGCCACTAGTATTGCTTTAGGTATTCATTTGGTTCTTTTGTGATTAAGTGATTAATTATTTAGTGACTTGATATTGTTCCAGTGATTTAGTTGGTTCTTTAGTGGTTCAGTTTGGTATCTTTGTTTGATTAGTGATTGGATGATTTGATTTAGTATTTGGGTTTAGAGTGGTTATTGATATTGAGTGGAATGGTTAATTGGTATTGAGCATAATGTTAGGTGTGGGTCCAGTTCGAAAACATGGTGAATGGTGGCCTGTATGTTTTGATGTGTATCTAAGACATCTGGATCCAGTATGAAAATTATGAAATATGGTCAACAAAGGATGTTGATGGTTGGATCCTTCATTAAGGGAGTAAGAGCTTCCTTTCCTTAGGAGTTGGTAAACTTGATCTGGGGGTTATAGCTCCCTTGCAGTGAGTGTTGGAGAATGAGTGGATGTTGGAGCCTCCTGCAGGTAGAAGCCTGTGTGTTGGTAAGAGTGTACAATAGTACAAGATGTAATGAAGCATTTATTTATACAATAATAAATAAGACAGAGATGATAACAGTGGTGGTTTTCTCCCATGTTAGGTTTCCACCTAAAATCATGATCTTATATGTTGTTGTGTTTCTTATGTGTTTTGATTTATCTACTCTTTGTTGCATATTGAATGGCTAATGAATTAATAATGCAATGGTAAAGCTAAACATATGATGGAAATTAAGAAAACAAGTAATCTAGATATACACAATTTTAATTCATTAAAGGTGTGTACAGATGCCAGTTGTCTAAGGAAAAATAATGTAAAAAATTTTGAATATGAAATTGAAAGTTAAAGTGAAATAGAAATACTGATTCACCCCCTCCCCACCCCTCTCAGTATTTTTCCTAACACACTTTCTTGGAGTAACTCTCCAAATTCGTTAAGGAATTATCACTTGTGCTATGGACAATAGCCAAAATGCTAATCTTAATGGATCTAAGGCATGGATATTGTGTCTCAATTATACACACATCAACCATACACTTCCACTAGTCTATATATAATAAGCATTCATATTCTCATGTGCACCAATAATACAAGTCACACAAAATGAGAATCAACTGAACTCAACAATTTAACAATACATATTAAGTCACCATGCATTCAAGAGTTTACCAGTAGTCACAAGGACCTTCAACCCCATCCAAAGCATGAGATAAATCAAACATGAATATCTTCATAGGAAACTAGGGGTAACAAAATCCCTCCATAAGAAATACTAATGCATTCATTGTTATAACCCTTAACAATAACATTCAATCATTCATAATACAACATAATACATGTAGATACACTTATTTCTATAACTTAATGATTGTAAACAAAGGAAGGTACTTCAACTCACATCCTAATTGTGTCCAATTTCACTACACTCTTTCTTACAACTGACCAACCCCAAGATGAATTCATATCCTATAACACATATCTCATTCCACATCTACCCAAGTAACTATCCAATCGGGGTAAATACATGATGCGAGGGCACTATAATGGGATTCAAACTCCTAGGTGACATTAAGGAAGTGGAATCGATAGAAACACACCACAAAAATCTTCCACATCAACAATATAACTCCAAGGATCTATTCCAACCACTAAGGTAACTAGCCCCTAAGACCAACTAAATTTTTAGTGAATCAAACCCTTGGATGCTCCCTTGATATGGACAAGGGTGTGTCTGGGAGGCTCTAGACACTCGCACAACAAGGCATGAATGTGTCTAGGGAATTTTCTCCTCAAACCTATGCCTACAACTCCAAGATTTGTGCCACTTTATCAGGCCTAGAGCCCAGGTCACTGCCCATAACTCAATGACAAGTTCTTAAATGAATTTACACAATAGAACAATGATACATTTACAAAAAAATTGAGAAGGTATAGGCTAGACCCCTACTAGCCATGATAGACATTTCATCAAACATGTCACAAATATGTAATTTACATGTTTAAACAACATATATGAGTATACGGGTCTCATACTTATTTGAGAATCACTAAGAAGAATTTTTCCTTTATATCATTAGTTGCATTATCATCTATTAGGTCATAGATACATTGTTCATTCATTTACAAGTAAAAACATGAGGAGAGCCATACAACATCACTGTCATAATACATGCTTATAACCAGCATAATAACAAAAAAAATATCAAGGATACATGAACCATAGAATCTACATATAAATTAGTACATTTACACATAATATGTCAAGGAAAGAACCTCTCATTAGTGAAAGTAAAATCCAACCCAGGATGGGACTGCCATGTTCCACCCGACCATAGATTGGTTGAACCAAATCTTTCCTTCAGCCAATCACCCCCTGCCATATTCCAAGCACGAATGTGGGACTTAAAACCAAACTCAACTAGGTCTTACCGAGCCTACACCACCTCACCCTCATCAATAGAACCACACTTTACTGCAATCCATCCTGGATCACTAGGTTATAAATCAAGAATGGACACCACAATATTTCTCCACCTACACCGTGAGGAATTTTCCTATCTCTTAGTCTCTCAGGCTTTACCGAAATTCACACCAGATCACTAGGTCGGCCCTAAACCGAGACTCCACCCTCTAAGCTTTACTGTATATCCCTCCATTCACCAGTAATTATTCCTAACCCTAATCAAGGGAAACCACCTCTAGGCTTTATCATATATCCCGCTATTAACCAGTCGAGGATTCCTAGGCCCACCGAGGCACACAATACCTAGATTTACCACAACCTAGTTCAGGTTTCACTAGGCCAGTGGCTTTACCGCAATCCATAGTATGGTTCATGGATCACTAGGCCATGTGTTCTTTGTTTCGAAGATCCACTCACTCAACTTTGAATCCATCCAGAAATCCAACTCAACCAAAACATGAGAACCCCATCACACCATGGCTATCCGGAAATGGAAAGGCTAGGCTGAAAGCACTATCACACCTGGAAAAACCCATGCCATAACATCAAAGAACCACATGTAATACCACACATGCCAAATATATAAAGGAAAACACGCATGCAAATCAATACTTGCAAAGAATCATGTTGTAGCTGTTTGATCCTCCTCTTCCTTTCTTTCTCCTTCCTTCCTCTTGCCCCCTTTTCCTTTCTTGATCTAATGCCAAAGTGCTCCAAGAAAAATTTATGTCTAAGAGTGAGTGAGAGAGAGAGTGTGTGAGAGAGAGAGAGAGAGAGAAAGAGAGAGAGAGAGAGTAAAGAGAGAGTTCCAAAACTGAACTTACAAATGGTACTAATTGATCCTTAGAAGCCTTTTCATCAATTAGGCCTCTATTTTCTTCGTTTTCCATTATTTTCCTTCATTTTCCTCCTCACATGCAAGTTGTGACTTTTCACCTTCCTTTTCTCCTAATTTCCATTATTTTCATAAATAAATGTGTCAAAATATACCATTTTTCGTTTTCAAATCCTTTATCTTTGCCTTTGCCAATTTCCATAGCCATAATAAACCAATGAACACCCACACTAAGATGTGTTGCCCAACATTTAGCTTGGAATAAGTGTCCCATCAACCGTGGTTATTAGTTTTTCCTTTGTTAACTTTTATCACATGGAATTTTCACCAGGGCTATTACAGAACCCTCCCCCTTGCGGGACACTTTTGTCGATGTTCAACCACACCTATACCTCAACAAAATTGCTAAAAAGAAAACATACTTCCCATGGATATTCATAACATAGATCGATGTAGTATTTACAATGATCACCTTGTTGAAAACAAAAACAACATGACAACATAACAACATGAAAACCATAATGTCTTGACACCCATACTGCTTATTGGAGATTTATAACATATCTCATGGTGGTATTTACATCCATATACATATGTAAATATACCTAAACATTACACCAAAATATATTCAAAAACATATATTGTAACACCCCCTCCCCCCACGCCGACCCAAGAAACCAACCAGACAGGAAAAACATGTGATGGGAGTGGTCCCTACAAGGGATTCAATATCCTTAGTAACTTGAAGGAAATGGAATTGATGGAACACATAAACCAAACCCATCCATGTCAACAACAAAACCCCCAAGAGACATGTCAGCCACTCATACATACTCCCCCTGGGTCCCACTAATGTTTTAAGCCTATTAACTCAAAGTCGCTCTCATGCTATAGGCAAGACAATGACCAAAAACCCAAAGCCACTCTCATAGATCTATGTGCCAGTGACTATCGATTTTTCTTAGTAGACCTGATCTAGATGGATGTTGGTGGCCATCCACCTATCCCATTTGGACCCCCATAGCTGTCTCTTTCAGGTTTTTCAGTTTCCTAAATTGTAGCAAAGTTTACTATTTTTAGCAGTTTTTTGGGTCCTGAACTTCCGGAGCCGTTTTGAGGCCCTAAACGACTTTTTTTGGGAAATCTGGGGGCAACATGGGTCCATGGACCAATTTTTCCCTTCCCAAAGTGGTAGTTATCAAATAGATCTTTCTAACGAGCTATTGTATGTGTCAAACGGAGATCATATGCCAAAGTTACGACCCCAGGAAATTGATGTACCAATTTACCCAAACGAGGCCCACAATTTGGTGTTTCATCTTCTAGGGTTAGGTTTTGGGATGTTAAGGGTTTTCCATTGTTTCTCAACAATAAATAGGCCTTCGAGCCTCATTGTAACATAGTTCAGAGGTATGTAGCCACCACACATCTCTTCTTAGAGATAAGCTACCAACGCCCTAGCTGGTTTGTTTCCATTACTGTTTGTAAGCATATTTTAGTATTTTACATTAATGAAATGAAGTAATATTTCTGCTGCATATGTGTGTTTATGGTTATCTTTGTAATTTGTTGCATTCATGTTTAAATCTAGATCAGTGGTATCAGAGCGGTCTGCTTTTTCTCTATTTTTCTTTGCATGTCCCCAATGAGGTCGGGATATAAGGAGTTAGGGCTTGATATGGTTGAACCTTTGCAAGACAAGCCCTGCAAATCTCAACGGCCTCCCATGGCAGATGAGAAGAAAGATGAGGGGGTAGGAGATCCTATCAAAATCTTGCTTAAAGAATCCCTCGAGCGGCAAAGGAACGCAATGATGGATAGCTTTGCGTAGATCCTTCAGTGGCTACCTAGAGGCAATGCATCGGCTTCCAACAACTACTTTGGAAACGCCACACCGTTTAAGGTACAAGTTAATTTTGAAATCCCCATCTTTGAGGGTCAAATGGATGCAGATGTCGTAGATAAATGGTTAAATCTACTAAGGATATTTTTCTATTCATGAATTTTCGAGTCGGGAAAATATTGTTTTAGAGCTTCTCAAAGCAGCCCCCCACATCAAGGACTGGTGGGAAACCTACTGCAAGAAAAAGGATGAAAGTACAGGCTCACTATTTCCAGCAGCACCCCACTTAGGATTTATTCCAGGATGATGTCAAGGAGCAATACTAGCTTGTCAAAATCTATGAGGACAAATACATCAAATGGACCACACTATGGCAGGGACGAGACCAAGGTGTGCCAAAGTTCACAAACATTTTTCATACCCTTCGCATACAGTTGGGTATCAAAGATTCTGAGCTACATCTGGTACTCAAATACCATGGTTTCCTACACAAATACATCCAGGAAGAGATCGAGTTCTTAAACATCTCCTCGCTCGGCATGGCATACCGATACGCTGTCAAAATCGAGAAAAAGTTCAAACAAAAGAAGTGAGACTTTGGATCTACAAATTTGAAGCCCAAAGGACAAAGCCAAGGCAAGGTGACCTAAGACAACTCATCGAAACTATAAGAAAATAACAACAACATGAAGCCGAGGAAGGAAACAGGAAAGTGGTGTGAGTTCCTCAAGAGTCCCACTCATAACACAAGTGAGCGTCGAATCAAGCAGTCATTGGTGGCCGAGTTGAAGGCTTCCGAATCAGATGCATGTTTTGACCCTGAGCTAGAACCTGAAAAGGGGAATGGCAAAGGGAAGCAGATCATTGATACGAATCCTAGCACCACTGTTGCCACCACCAAGATCCAGAAGAATGAACCCAAAGATCCAGAGGAGGGGGAGCATCTTTTCCACTCACAGATGTGGGTGAAGGGTTCGCCGCTGCAATTCATTGTAGATAGTGGCAACCAAAATAACCTCATTTCAGTAGAGATCGTGAAGCAATTGGGCCTACCGACTACACCACACCCACAACCGTACAGTATCGGGTGGCTTCACAAAGGACGAGATCTCAAAGTTTGCCAGCAGTGTCGCCTTACCTACAGCATCAAGGCCTTCACAAACGAGGTATTGTGTGATGTTACACCTTTGGATGTTTGCGATGTACTATTAGGCCAGCCATACTTGTGGAGGCGACATGCTATGTATGAGTCAAGGCCTCACACTGTCATTATTTCTTTGGATAATTCATTATACAGGATACTTGAGGTAGCCCCACCTACCGTCACCTCTTTGATCACTGCCAATAATAGCAACAAGCTCATCTCCTAGACTAGGAAATTCATTTTCTATCTTATTCGCTCCCAAAGTAAGGGGAAGATCATTGCTACATCCATGACCCCCACAAAGGGTTCCTCCACGCAGCAGCAGCAGCAAAGGGATATGGTCATGACAAAACACAAGAACAAATTCTCCTCACCCATAGGGGTAATACACAAGTTTTAGATGGGCGACAAAGTTTGGTTGCATCTACAGAGAGAATGCCTTACCAGAACCCATCAGAAACTCAGACCACTCTGACATGGTCCTTACACCAGTACCAAGGCTACGGGAAACAATGCTTTGAAGCACAACATTCCTCCATTCCTTTGCTTGCACCAAGTGTTCAATGTGGACCGTCATCAACCATGCTTCCCACCATTTCTAGACACATCAGAGATTGCAGAACAACTCACCAAAGACCCAGCTCAGCAGAAGCTTCCTCATCTTAGGGAGGAACTCAACACAATGGGGACCATTGCTTCCTAAGGGGAGAGTAATGATCCAGGTGGATGTTGGTGGCCACCCACCTATCCCATTTAGACCCCCACAACTGTCTCTTTCAGTTTTTTCAATTTCCTAAATTGTAGCACAGTTTACTATTTTTAGCAGTTTTTCGGGTCCTAAACTTTCGGAGCTATTTTGAGGCCCTAAACAATGTTTTTTGGGAAATATGGGGGCAACATATGTTGCCCTTCCCAAAGTGGTAGTGCTCAAATAGATCTTTCTAATGAGCTATTGTACACATCAAATGGAGATCGTATGCCAAAGTTACTACCCCGAGAAATTGATGTGCCAATTTACCCAAACGGGGCCCACAATTTGGCATTCCATCTTCTAGGGTTAGGTTTTGGGGATGTTAAGGGTTTTCCATTGTTTCTCAACAATAAATAGGCCTTTGAGCCTCATTGTAACATAGTTTAGCGGCATGTAGCCACCACACATCTCTTCTTAGAGATAAGCTACCATCGCCCTAGCTGGTTTATTTCCATTACTATTTGTAAGCATATTTCAGTATTTTACATTAATGAAATGAAATATTATTTCCACTGCATATATGTGTTTATGGTTATCTCTGTAATTTGTGGCGTTCCTGTTTAAATCTGGATCAAGACCTATGCCAACGACCCCAAGATTTGAGCCACTTTTCTAGCCCAAAATCTCGACCACTACTCAAAACATTCTATAACCTTTAGAATCCATCAAAGACATGATAACAATGTTGATAAATAAAAAATCAACCTTAGGACTAGTGCTGAGCATCCCCAACTGCGATTGACATTCTATCAAACACTTGGCATCAATGCAACCTATAGGTCTAGTATGCAAGACAAAGAATAAATGACTGAAAGAACATATGAAACATAACCAAAGGATCACCTCCTTCTCCATTGAACTATTATATCATCAATTAGGTCTTGCATCCATCCATTTAAAAACTACAAGTAAATACATGAAATAACCATGACATGAACCAATCATTTAGTCATGCTTATAACCATCATAAAACCATCTAAATACCAGAGATATGACAACCATTAAATCCACATATAATCTTGTACCAAAGTAAAAGAACTTAGCTTTCATTAATCGTAGGAAAATATGACCAGGTTCGGGACTTCCACGTACCACCCAACCATAGACATGGTTGAACCAAATCTCTCTTTCAACTAGTCACCCCCGTGCCATATTCCAAGAATTAATGTGGGATCTCATAGAACAACGAATCCGAGAACAACCAAGGGAATCTAGAGGTTAAACCACCTCCACCCTCACTCAACTGTGATCACACCAAAACCAGTGCTCCAATCACAACAAAACCAAACTTGGAATGCCATCTGGAATCCATCACTATACTTGAGGAATTTTTTATCTCCTTGTCTCTTAGGCTTTACCCCTATCCAATTCGGAATCATTAGGCCCTAAAATGAGACCAATCTAGCAGGCTTTACTACAATCCAAACTCCGATCACTAGGCCCTAAACTAATATTTCTCCCTTAGGCTTTACCATGTATCCCACCAAAACCGGTCAAGGGATTCCTAGGCCTTTGGGAATGAACCTTGAGACCACCTCGACTTGGATTTCAAAATCCATCCAGCAAACCAAAGCTCAAAACCAAGATAAACATCCCAACATACCGTGACATCTAGAAAAAGGTAAGGCTAGGCTGAAAACCACTATCATAACCCAACAAAACCATGCCATCGACAACAAGAGAATGATACACCAACATGTAAAGTCATTCATGTATAAAATAGCTAGGAAACACATGAAAAAGGTTACTTGCAAGTATTCCTGCTGAAGCTTCTTGATTTGCTCTTATTCCTTGATCCTTGCTTTCCTTCCTTTCCCTTTTCTTGCTTTTCCTTCCTTGATCCAAAGCTAGAGTGCTCCAAGAAAACTCTAAGTGACCAAGAGTGAGAGAGAGAGAGACAATAATGAGAGAGCTCCAAACTTGAACTGAAAAAAGTTATCAACTGATCCTCAAAATCCTTTTTATTAATGAGGCCTCTATTTTCTTCATTTTCCATTATTTTCCTTCAATTTCCTCCTTGCATGCAACCTATGACCTTTTGCCTACTTTTTCTCCTATTTTCCTTTATTTTCATAAATAAATGTGCCAAAAATGCCTTTTTTCCTTTTAATTCCTTTGCCTTAGCCTTTGCCAAATTTCCTTAGCCAAAACACACATCCAGTGAAGCCCATTAGGACATCTTTGCCCAACATTCAGCTTGGAATAAGTGTCCCTTAACCGTGGTCTTATTTTGTCTTTATTAACTTTTATTACATGAAATTTTCACCAGGGCTATTATAGAACCCACCTCTTAGGGAACACCATCCTCGGTGTTAAACCACACCATGACCTTAGCTAAACCATTGAAAAGAAAACATACTACCAATGGAGCTTGATAACTTAGCTCATTGAAGTATTTACAATGAAAGACCTCTGCAAAAGAAAAGCATCATAACAACATGAAAATATAAAAATCATAATAACATGACACAGATACCACTTAGTGGAGCTTTATAACTTATCTCATGGTGGTATTTGCATCCGTATACATACACATACATACACCAAAACATCAACAAACATATGCCAAACATATACCAACATCAAACCAAAATTTCTTTGCCTCAACTGGAAAATAATGAAGGATATAGGGCCCACATCTGATCTGCCATATCCCATGTAGCTTCTTCAGGCCCAAAGTACTTCCATTGCACTTTATCTTTCTCTATGACTCTATTCCTAAGCATGAGATGTTTCCACTGCAATATTCACTGAGGCTCTGACTAGAAATCTCCTTCTTGCTCCACCTGCAATACAGACCAATCAATAACGTGATCAACATCCTTTATATACTTCTTAAGAAATGAAATATGGAAAACATCATAGACTTTCACTGTTGGAGGAAGTGAAAGTCGATATGCCATTGGTCCAATCCTCTCAAGGATCTTGAAAGGCCTGCAATACCATGGTTCCAACTTGTAACATGAATCAATCCTTAAAGAGCTTTTCTTGGGCTTGATGCACAAATACACATGCTCCCTAACTTGAAACTCCTTGAATACCTTGTGTTGATCTGCATAACTCTTCATTCTATCCTATGATGCCTTTATGTTCTTCTTTATAACCTACATTTCCTGCTCCATGTCTTCCAACATGTTTGTCCAATAAGTACCCTATTCACTGTATCACTCCAGTTGATGGGAGTGTTAAAACTTTGCCCATACAATGCCTTGAAATGACTCATCCTCAATGAATCTTGATAACCATTGTTGTATGCGAACTCAACCAATGGAAGATACTCCTCCCATTCTTCTGTTGGTGCATTAGGTACATCCTCAACATATCCTCCAAGATCTTGTTGACCCTCTCTATCTATCCATCTATCTGCAGATGATAATATGTACTGAAGGAAAACTCTGTACCAACCTTGCAAATAACTCCTTCCAAAACTTGGAAGTGAACTTTGCATCCCTGTCTGACATAATCTTCTTCAGAACATCTCACAGTCTCACTATCTCTCTTATGAACAATTGTGCTACCTCACTCACTGAATATGTAGTGTTTACTAGAATAAAGTGAGCTACCTTGCTCAACTAGTCAACCAAGACCATAATAGAATCATGCTGCTTTACTCTCCTCATAAGATCTATGATGAAATCCATGGAAATGACCTCCCATTTCCATTCTAGAATCACTATAGGCTGTAGTAAACCACTTGGATGCTTACATTCCACCTTGACCTACTAACAATCTAAACATCTAGCCATGGACTCTGCCAGTTCCTTCTTTAGATTCAACTAATAGTACAAATTCTTTATGTCCGTCAACATCTTATGATATTCTGGATGACCCGAGTATGGCTTGGCATGAAAATCCCTCAAGATAAGCTTCTTGAGCTCACTCCAATTTGACACGTAGATCCTGTCTCTAAATGTCACCAAACCATCTGTTGTGAGATGATAGTCTACATTGTGATCACTTGTACATGTTCTTGCACCTGTACCTATACCTATGCTCTACTGTAACAAGTGCATAATCTCCATGTATTTGTGATCCCATTGTCCTACCTACAAGATCCTATCCTGTAACTCTGTCCCATAAGTGCTCATATCTTCTATATGATTTACCTATACCTTCCTACTAAGAGCATCTGCAACTCGATTCTCCTTCCCTTTGATGTATTTGATATTGAAGTCAAACTCACTAAGGGTGGCCAACCATCTAGCTTGCCTGGAATTATCTTTGGCTAATCGAATAAATACCTCAACCCACTATGACTGCTCATCAATGTAAACCTCCTGCCAAGAAGATAGTGCCTCCACATCTTCAATGCATATATAATCACTCTTAGCTCAAGATCATATGTTGGATAGTTCTGCTCATGCTCATTCAATTTTCATGACCCATAGCACACTACCTTCCCTTCTTGCATGAGAAATCCACCAAGTCCTCTCTTGCAAGCATCTGTACACACTACAAACTCCTTGTCTAGAACCACAATCTTTATCACTGGTGCATGTGTCAACCACTGCTTAAGCTACTCAAAACTAGCCCCACATTCTTCTGTCCATTCAAACTTCTTACCTTTCCACTACAATGATGTGATAGGATATGCAATGCATGAGAAGTTCCTGATGAATCCCCTGTAGTAACTTGCCAATTCCATAAATGATCTCATCTCATCCACATTCTTAGGATGTTCCACTTCATAATAGCCCTTGTATTTTCTGGATCCACTACTATGCCATCCTTGGAGACAACATGCCCAAAGTAATGTACCTCCATCTGAAAGAAGATGCACTTGCTAAGTTTAGCATACAACTATTTCTCTTTTAGCAATGTCAACACTGCTTCTAAATGCTCAACATGCTCTTCCTCATTCTTAGAATATACCGGTATGTCATAAATGAATACAATAACAAACTTGTCCAGATAAGGAAGGAACACACTATTCATCAAACACATAAATGTAGCTAGAAAATTAGTCAAATTGAATGGGAAAACAAGAAACTCATAATGACCATACCTAGTCCTAAACACAGTCTTGAAGATATCCTCTTCCTTGATACATAACTAATGGTATCTCGATCTCAAGTCAATCTTAGAGAACATTGCTGCTCCTTTCAACTGATCAAACAAATCATCAATCCTTAGCAAAGAGTACCTGTTCTTGATTGTTACTTTGTTCAGCTTCCTGTAGTCAATGCATAATTTTAGAGTACCATATTTATTCTTCACGAACAACACTGATGCACCCCAAGGCAATACACTCAGCCTAATGTACCCCTTGTCCAACATTTCCTTCAACTGCAACTTTAACTGAACTAACTCATATGTGCTCATCATCTAAGGTGCTTTTGATGCTGGAACTGCCCTTGGCACCAACTCAATAGAAAATTATACCTCCCTATGAGGTGGAAACTTTGTAATGTCCTCAGGAAATACATCCTGAAACTGCTGCAGAACTGGGTACCTCCTCAACACATCTTCATCCTCAACCTCCTTACCCCTATCACTAGAAATGTGTACTGCAAACATCACACAACCTTTTCTGCAACAATGCTCAGCCTACATAGTGGTAACCATCCTCACTGACGTAGGTCTCTTCTTCCCCTACAAAGCCCTCTTTTCCCCACTATCATCCACACACTCAATGGCATTGTCGAAGCAATCCTCTTTGGTTCTATGAAGGTATAGCCAATCCCTACCCAAAAGAATACTATATGAAACCAATGGAAGTACATTCAAATGTGCTTCTGTAGGCATACCATTTAACTCAAATGCACAAGCTCTTACCCAATGGTGAACTCAGTTCTTTGTACCTATAGCCAACTGTACCAACCAAGATTCTGCATACAGTTCTTTTCTCAAACCACACTTATCCACCAAGTTAGGATTTATATAACTATAGTTAGATCCAATATCAATCAAAATAGAAACAACTTGATGAAAAACTTTACATCCCATATTAATGATCGATGCCTGATGATCTGCCTGCCTGTTGTCCACAGCTGCATAGATCCGAGGAATGCTATGACCAATGTCACCAACTGTATGCACCTCTTGAGCACTATAGATTTGGGGTCTACCACCACTCTGATACTACAAAAAATCCCTCTTATGATGATACTTACCACATATCCAACATTGCAATGGTTCCCTACCACCACCTCTAGCCTGGTACTCTCCACGTCCTTTCTCAGTTGTATTGAACCTCTTGTAAGGAATTTCATTTTCTTTCTCACTTGCATCTTGAGGTCTTCCTATCTTTGGTGGCCATTTTCCTTTATATTTCTCATTTCATTTTGGATGGCCTCCTCCAATGATCTAGGCTCATTGAACTCAATATGGTATCTATATGCAACTAGAAATCTGCTGATGAATCTCTGAACCTTGGCCTTCTCATCCCTGAAGTAAGGCACATATCTCAAAAACTCCAAAAAACTGCTAGTATACTCATCATCTATCATAGAACCAATCCACAACTCATAAAACTCCTCAGCTCTATCATCATAGTACCTCTCTAACAAGTAATTCTTCTTGAAGAGCCTTTCAAATACATGCCAAGTCAAATCCTCCTCATGTATACCTTTGACATTCTTCACGTCTTCCCACCAAATATCCGCTTTACCTTTGAGACTGAAAGTGGTTATCTTTGATTTCATGTTTTCTGAATAATCATGTAATCAGAATAAATTCTTCATACCCAGCGACCATGCTTCCGCATCCTGTGATTTCTTCATCTCTCCATCAAAGGTAGGTGGATTTTCCTTCTTAAACTCATCTAACAAATATCCCCTATCACTCCTCCTGTAAGGATGATAACGATGATGATCATGATGCCTATCATAACCAGAATTGGAATTGTACCTATATTGATCACCCCTCCTATCTAGAGTGTCCAACAACCTTCCATCTCTAATTGTGTCAGATCTATCCAACCTGTGTCTACTAGGATACCTCCTACCATATGCCCCATTAGTTTTGTCCTCATGTCCATGCCTAATCCAAAGTGGTCCCTGTCACTGCAAATCTGAAAAACTTTAAAGTAGTATCACATTAACCTATGCTTGTTTATGTTGTGCCAACATGATTTTTCCATTATCTACTTTGAAACTCCTTATTTCTTCCTTCAGGCTTCTCAATGTGTCTGCCAAGTCATAAGAGTGCCCCACATCACACTTCCCATCTGATGCATAGGGAGATTCTATGTATTCTACCACCTTGCTATCCATCTAATCTCTTTCCTACAAGCCATACTATGTCAGCTAAACCAAATCACAATAATCCAACGTACCTTAGCATAATTTGGGGAGGATATGTTTCCTACATGATCATCAAACCAGTGTGATACATGTATAACATAATCATAACAACATATAGACATATATCGAATAAATGTATTAACACATAAACATCATTCTAGCTATGGTCCAATCATCAATGCAATTCCATATCAAAAATGCATGCTATCACCTCATGCATGACAACAACCATTACTCCATTGCACACATTTCTACATGCAACTATCAACATGCATAGGCAATGCCTAATCAACTATAAATACGTATGAATGCATGTAGTTGAGCATAAGTGATCAATTCTTGTAATCAACCTACTGTAGAAATTTTTAATACTAAACACATATTCAATGGAGATTATCCTGATCAGGTACTATTGTGGAATACATACACAATACATAAGCTCCTCTACATTGATCATCAATATAGCAGCATCAATAACAATAAAACATCAAGAGCATGCACACATTACAAATGTAACCCGGGGAAAGCTTACAGCTGAAAACCCCACACTATCTATATATTAATGATTGAGAACATGTAACATTACAATAGTCAATACTTCTCATAAGTATCCAACACTATCTCCACCTGTTACACACAATACAGCTCAGATCCGATCTCCAAATCTATTCCGCTGCTTGCCTGCCTCCACTGCTCAGCACCTGCTCAAGAATGGATGAGAATGGTTGAACCAAACTTGTATTTACCTCAAAAGAATCACTCACACTGGGAATCATGTGAGCAGAGGCTATAATCACTTGGTATTGGCCAATTCTGATTGGCATAACTCAATCTCATTGATTGTGCAAATCCTCATGCACAACTATAGTCACAACTGATAGCAATCTGATCCTCTAACACCTGTCCCTGCTGAACTGAACATGCACTGAC
>APFE031506519.1:59884-71742 GCA_000404065.3 Pinus taeda | reverse complement strand
CCCCCCCATTTATTGATTTAGTAGTTAATATTCTATTAATAAATGGGGACCCTTTAATAAAAACCCTCTAAGAAAAATTTAGCATTTAGGCACACTCTTTTAAATTTTTTGAAATAAATCAAGATATGAAGTCAAAACCCTTTAAGACTAGCAAATTTTCTCTTTTCTCGCATATCGCTGGACCAGTGTTTCAAAGGCTAATTAACAACCAAAATCCATGGACTACGATGGAAGGGATCACCACATCTACATTAGGATATTATTACACTTTTCATTCAAAACTAAGACTTAAGGTATTCATTGTAAAAAGAAGCACTTATGACAATCACATATCAGCTTTCACAAAGGACGCAATTCACAAAGCATGTCATAATATACGAAATGTGATATTGCGGTAGAGAGATTCAATGCTTATCGCATCATGACACTTTACTTAAAGGCCAATCTTATGAACTGTGAGATTTTGTGAAGTGCGATAGAACCCAAAGCCGATAAAAACAAATATTATAAACTATAAGTTAAGTCTAGTACTTAGTAAGCTTGGAGGGAAGTTCCAAATATAACTCTAAAGAAGAAACCCAAGAAAAGTCGACTCATGAGTCAGAGCACTCAGAGCGACAAACTTAAAATGGAGTACGAAACACAAATAAAGAGTCTGAGAAAAAAACAGCTAAAAGTACAAAGGAGATGACCAAGTAGGCCTTGGCAAAGAAAAAGGCAGAGGTTTCTTCTATGTCAAATCAGTCAGGAAAAGCTCCAATCATTGACCTGGAACAGGAATGGGAGAATTTCAATAAAAAACTCCATATAGATATTGAGCAAACATCTAAACTACAAACTCCCAAGCAAACCCAGCATAAATAAAATCCAAAAACAATAGGGGAAGGAGTTACCCGTGCCCAGGAAATTGAGGTTATCCATGTTATTCCTACTTTCGAAATTGTCTTAAGAATTGAGGAAATACCTCCATTAGATATATTCTATAGTCCTACCCACAAGGCTGTAGTGAAAAGACAAATGAAGAAGAGGAAACTGGACACCACTACTGATACAACTTTGGAAAGTGAACCAATGGCTATTGTATGGAAGGACACGCGTATCGACCCATCAGAGAATATCACAAAGTTGTCACAGTTCGCAAGATCTTATGCCATAGCAACCATCAACAAGGTGATTAAAGTTAGAATGTTGTTGAAGGAAAAAGAACAAAAAATTCTGCTGCTAGAACAACAATTAGCCCAAGAAAAAACTAATAAGCAAGCAGAATTACAGGTAGCTCAACTTCAAAGAGAATTAAAATAGATGAGGATACAACACCAGGATAGCTTAGCGGAAAATGATTTGCAAATACAAGCCAAGATAAATAAATTAAAAGACAACCCGCAAATTGATGAATTCATTAAAGAAGCATTTAGCCTCAATTCCCTATTAATGCAATAAGAGGAAGTGTTCTACCAAAAGATTTCACAAATTAATCCTTGCTATGAAACCAATGATAAATTGAGGAGCCAGATAATTGATATGAGGGTTGAGTACGAAGAAATCCACAAAAGGGTTTCTTAATTTATCACTTGGAAAGAATCAGAGGATGGAAGAAAGGTCAACCTACCAAAGCTGGAGGAGTCTCACAAAGATATTATGTTTACAGATTTGGATTCTTGGTTGAAACAGGAAGAAAGGGAAACAATGATAGCAGCATGAGAAACAAGCAGCATAATAGAGGCCATAAATGAAAATCTTCATGGTGTCAATCTTGTCAAAGAGTGTGTACTGGGTTTCTATCAAATGTCAAGAAATTAGAGCATCAATGGAAACAAACAGCACAGGAAAAGGAAGAGGCTATTAAATAGCTAACCAACCTAAATTGGGAGGCATACTGGAAGTTTCTAGTAAAACCACACAACCAATGGATGACTCTAAGGTGTTTAACAACCTCTACACAAAAAATGGTTCTAGCATTGACAGATGCCATATTTTCTAGGCAATTAAAATCTACAATTAGCCAGCCACCTCAGCTCAAGCCAATGACTGATATTTTCAATCTCAGAGATCAAGTTCAAAGGAGCTAATCATTAATTTATTTTACTTTTAGTTTTATTTTTGCTCATTCTGAGGAAGGTTGTTTGAAACCTCATAAGCTATTTTTGTAATAATATATTTTGAGACATATATTTTAGTATTTAAACCCCTCTCATGCATTTAGAGAGGGGTCTAGAAATTTGATCAAAAACACTTCTCAAAACATTACACTTCTATACTTTTGAGGAGGTTTTGATGAAATGAATGGAACATGATCTATTTTTCTTTAAATACCTAGCATGCTCTACTGAAATGCACTTTTATACTCTTAGAATGTGTTGGATTGAATAAAATTGGGTCAATATTGCTAAAGCACATGAGAAAGACTTATCATATATGGTACTTTTATCGTATGACTATGTTTTATTGATGTATTAAACAATACTTCTTCTTTCAATTGTTTTATGTATGAAAGTCAGAATTATAGTTTTGCATTATTTCACTTCTATATGATGTTAGCTTTGATTCCGTTTTGAATACATGAATGATTTTTACATGCGATATATTTCTCTTAATTGTTTTGTCTAACTATTTATGAAAAACAGTTATCATTAAATGATTTCATTTCTTTCGGCAATTGAATGATATTTATTACAATTGTTGTAAGACATCATTGTAGATCTCATATCAGATTTTATTCCCAGGTATATTTACAGTTAGATAATGTTAGATTAAGATATATGCATGTTTAACAGTTATATTAGATTACACTTAGCTGAATCATTTCTTGTTACATCCTATATCATCCCATCAACATTATCAAATCAACCCTTTTTGGGACACTGGTCCCATTATCCCCAGTCGGAGCCACTATACCAAATGGAAAAGAAGGTGCTTTCAAGGTCCGGATCAGGTGGTTTTCCCCCATGTTGTCACAATGATTTTTGAGGCTTCAAAAAGACCCTGCATCCAAAATGTTTTGTAACTTTCGCTTTACTATGCCCTTGAGGGTTGGGTTCATTCTCCTTTGAGGTTGGTGCACAGGTTTGCATCCCTGCTTTATATAGATGTGATGAGTACAAACTGAGCGATGCATGTTACACAACATTTTGTCACTGCCCCAATACTCCCCGTTCCATGATCCTGGAGGACCTCTAAAGTGAACCCCACATGATTTCCCATCATGAACAAACTCCCATTGTGTCCCTCTACACGAGCAAAACAATTCCCTTTTGCATCATTTCCCAAAAATCTTCTATTTTTCCTAATTTACAATAATGGTGCTAATGACCCGTGTCCTCCTTGTGCCGATATGCAAGGCTTACAACTATCCCTAGCGCCGACTAGAGCGACTGAGCCTTTTTCCAGTCGCGCCGATCCTCTTTTGGAAAGTTTTTTAAATAAGGAGTCGAAGCTTCGTAACAGAAGTCTGGTAAATGGTTAGGCTGGATGGAGTCGACGAGGTCAATTTGGGCTCCTTTCCCCTATTAGGATGGAACTACCTCAAGATATAAGACCTTATCCCATGAAAAGAGGAACCATCTCCCTTCCATCTATACTATATAAACCTCCCTTCTTTCCAAGCACAAACTAGTTTTAATTATGCTCTAGTTGAGATTTTGATTTTGGAGTAATCAACAAGTTATTCATAGTTTGTAGCTCTCTAGTTGTGTGTGAGGGAGAAGTGTGAATTTGGTTTTGTGTGAAGACTAAAGGGAAGAGCCTTAAGACTACCATTGTTAAGGCCATCATGGAATGCTAACGGAAGTGTGTGGGAACCTGGATTTGTCGAAGCAGAACAACAATGTCAAGACAACAGTTGTAATCTCTTCTTGATTTAATATAAATGCAAACATTGATTGATTTCCTACATAATTTTTCATCTCACATGTTTATGGATTAATGTTTCTTGACTTGTTAAGTAGGTTGAATACAATTTGTCTATTATCACGATTGTTTTTTGCTGTTGTTTACTTGGTTTAGGTGCTCGGAGAAGGAAATGTGAGATAGATGGAGTGAGGAAGCAAGGTCATCACAAAATAGGATAAGCGTACTAAGAGGTAGGGCCTCTTAATTAGTTCTAACCTAAGGAAATCTTCCATAGAATGTCTTGTTTGTGGCTAGACCCATTCTCGGGCTAGAAGAATTGTTTGTGTCTGCACTTAGAATTTTACCTGCACCACAAATTAGCGACTCCACTGGGGAGCCAATCCTCACATTTGCTTTCTTGAAATTTCATGGTTTTGTGTGAACTTTTCTAGTTTTTCCATTTCCCCTTAGTTCTGTTTACTTTGCTTTGTTTACTGCTATGGGTCTGAAATTCACAGTAGCAAGTGTGATCTTAGCTTTTGAAATTTTTTATTTTTTTTCCTTGCGTCCTCGCTTAGCGTGCTTATTTCACTGACAGTCACGCTGATCAGTGCAATATGCTCAGAAATAATCGCGCTAACCCCCTTCTGGCACTTGTTGTCAGTCAGGAAGTGTTTTCGATGTGTGTAGGTGAAGATTAGGGTTCACCCCAGATCTTGGCCGGTGTGTCTTGCTCTTTTTATTTCGGTCTTGTAGCTCATTTAGACTATGTTCTCCTCACTGGAAAGTTTCATTTGACTTGGTTTATTTACTTGTTGACTTGCCTTCTTTTTACTTGATTTCTTGGGTCCTTGGATGGTTTGTGGCCCTAGGGCATCTAGGTTGTCATCCATTTAGCTAATAGTGAACTCAGTGAGTCAATTTGTTGGTTATTTTACTCCATGAATTTCATTTGTAGTCCTCTTATTGCTTTGGTCTCCATTACACAAGTTTTGAAAAGTTTCATTTGCTTGTTTAAATGTCCCTTTTCTGACATAGATCACATTGCTTTTCTTGTTTTTGGAAGAGTCATTGCGTCATTAGTTGGGAAGGAATTCTGTTACATAACTCTAGTTTGTTGCATCGATATATTACATTAGTTAGCATCATTGAAATCTATGAGTTGCATTTGCATTTGAAAAATAAAAATAATTCTCTTTACTTTTGAAAGGACTGTTCAAAGTGCACTTAATAGGAAAATAGGAATTAGAATGATTTTTTCATTAGTTTATTTTTCAAAAAGTGAAGTAGTGGAAAAATCATTTTGCTTTTGGTTTCTTGGTTGTTTGCATTTGATTGTGTTTTCTACACTCTCTAGTGTAGACAATTCATCGAATTGAAAGAGTCTTGTCTCATTTAGCAGCATTTAGGACTTTTCGAGTCACATCACTAAGGATTGAAAATCGAGACATAGTTCAAGATAAAATTTAAAATGAACTCAATTAACCGAAGGTGCATTTGAAACCTAACGATCACATCTAGAAGGTCTAGGTTAGAGATGTGTTGCGATGTCTTTAAACCCAGTAGCTGTTGTTAGCTTCAGCACTAGGCAGCGCTAGTATAGACTTGTGCTCCCCATACCATCGAGTATATAAATGGAGACCCCTCTAGGCCATAATCCCTTATCCATAGGAAGTCGAGATTTTTTCCTTGCAAACATGATACACTGAACACAACATTCGGGGAGATTGCCTACCCGTACTTCTCGGTTCACCAGGAGGTATTCTGTAGTTCACGGTTGCCTGGTAATCCTTTTTACCTAGATCATCCAGAGTAGTCATTTTATCTTTTTGACTCATTAAACTTAAAATATCACCCGAGCACTTTTCCTTTAAAGCTCGTTCCCAATCAAAAGTGATATAGTCATCTTTGCTTCTTTCTCGACTCTTAAAACATGAAAGAGCACCAGTTCATTTATGCATCTTAAAAAATTGTTGCCCATGATCTTATAACATCCTGTTAGTATTTTCTAGGCCAAATCATGAGCACTCCTTAAAGTACATTTTAAAGCCTTCAAATTTATCTCTCTTTTCCTTTTAACTAAGATGAGTTCATCGTGTTTAAACCATCTGGTTCACCTAGTTCCTATTCCTCTCCTTTGTTTGAAAGATTGTCTAAGGAAGCTCTTCCTGAATTACCAGAGTCACTTGAGGACCAAGGTATTGAAATCAGAATCATTTTAAGCATTCAAACTTTTTCATATCATCCTCCACCTACTTCAGATACTGGGTCACATTCTAAAATTGGCCCGGAATCGCTGGACAATCCCATCTAGACTCCTGAGAGTTTTCCGACTACTAAAGGTCAGCTTCAACTAGTTATAAATCCTTTGAATCCTTTGTTTGACCCTATTGTGATATCACCATAGCGTCCATAGAGTCTGTATGATCAGTTGCACATTCCTTTGGAATTATCCCCTCATACATGTTTGTTCATTCGTATTCGCTTATTTCCACCTATGGAACTCGAAGGTGAAGCTCCAGTTACCTCTCTGAATTAATTGACGGTTTCTACTCAACACACTGTCAAAGAGGAAGAGCATCAATTTCCGCCTGAAGGTTTCCCCTACACAGGGAGCATTCCCATCAATGTGTATCAAGATTTGCCACCTAATTATGTTACTTTAGCAAGGTCTCAGGTACACCTAGTGCCTCATCACTTTATCACAACCCTGTTTGGGCATCTAGAAACTGTGCCTACCACAGGTCCATTCATTCAAAACCTGACCTCCCAACAACCAGTAATTTCTACAGTTACTTCAGTCCCGGTACACCCCACCATTCTGAACCCTCTTGTCTTGTCCATCCAAGTCACCCATCCGGTTCAATCGACGATTTCGAGTCATGTTTCTGTCAGTTCTTTGGTCCCTCTGGTCAGTTCACAGGTTGTGCCACCGCTTAGGGGGAAAAATCCAAATTTCTCTATGGCGTCAGTACAACTAATGTGAGTAGCTCACATGCTCACATGGTTGGGACGAACCAGCCTTCTTCTAGTGCTATTCAAAACCCTACTGGTCCTGCTGGATCAAGCAATGTCCAGTATCAATAGGTTCAAAATCCCGTTCGTCCGTTTGGGTCAAGCAATTTCTAGTATCAGCAGCCTTATGACGCTCAAGTTCAGTACCAAGATCCTTATGTTCCATATGGTTCCCAAGGAATGGTCAATCCACCTTACGCCCTCCAGCCTAGACAATATTTTCAGCCTAGTCCATCCACCTTTCCTGGTGGCTATGGCGAGATGCAGTTTGGAAATTTTCAAGGTCTTAATCTGGGAACTATTCAAGTACCCTTGTAGCAGTAAGGACAACCTCTGTAGCAACAAGGGAAACCTTTGTTTCAAGAAGGGTCATCCACGCAGCAGCAGGGGCAGATGATGTCACAGTAAGGTCAACTGCAACAACTGTAGGGGAAACCCTCACAACAATTGCAGCAAACCATGCAGCCGTAGATGTAGTATGCTCAGCAAACCTCCCAACCTATTTCTTTGCAAGGCCAACCTCTGCAGCCGCAGGGACAACCTTTGCAGTTGCAAGGTCAACCCTTGCAGTAGTAGGGCCAACCCACGTAGCAGCAACCCTTATATACATATCAACAAGGTCAACCCTTACAAGGAAAAGGTTAAGGTCAAGGTCAATTCCTGCAGTAGCAAGCCCAAAATCCTAATGTCCAAGGGCAAGAGGTTCAGAATCCTTTTTGCCTAAGGCCAGCAGGTCCAAAATCCCTATGTCCAAGGGAAAAAGTGCAAAATCCTTATGTCTAAGGGCAACAGGTCCAAAATCCTCTTGTTTAGGGACAACAGGTTCAAAACCCATACATCCAGGGATAACAGGTGTAATATCCATATGTCCAAGGCCAATAGGCTCAAGAGCCTTTTAACCCGTATGTTGCTTATTAGCAACCTATGGCCGCATAGTTTCAAGGCTTTGAAGGTCAAAATCCTTCCTATGGGAAAGGTAACCTACAGTGTGGGAAAAATCAAATGACATATGGAAAAAACCCTTCAGTATGGGGAAAAAAGCCTTTCCAACGGGGATGGGCTTCTCTGGTTGGACCCGCTTATCGACCGCTAATGCCTTTCAATACTTAATTGTCGTTCTTGGCTACACTAGAGTCGCCAGATGTGTCTCGACTCACGAATGATACAATTCTTCATTCACCATATTAGCCTCCCGTCCCATCCAAGATCCTGAGAAATTGTTTGGTGCTCTTCAAATTCTTACATTGATGATTCTATTCATCTCTGTCTTTTCTAGCAAACTCTTACAGGTGTTGTAGCCAAGTCGTACATCAACCTCCCTTGAAGTACTTATCATGACTTCAACTTTTTAGCCATGGATTTTCTCACGCATTTCCAGTTGTTGATTTTCTATGAAACTGGCACCTATTTGCTTACATTTCTTAAGAAAGATACTGCAACACACATATCTAATCATATCCATGAATGGATACATAGACGCTTCCTGATCAAAGTTGATATTGCTGATCAGTTTCTAACCAAATGGTTTAGAAAGTCATTCTTCGCTCCAATTTCTCGCAATATAGCTATGGGTGGATGCATTACTGAAGAAAAAGCCAATTCTCATGCCAAGTACTTAGATCTCGTTTATTCTCAGTCTGGCACTTTGTATGAGTTATTATACGATGCTCCGAGGCCATCATCTGATCCAATGACATCAAAATCACAAGCTACACCTCCTTTCAATGGAGTAATTGGTTTAGTGACCCAGACCCTTGCAAAATATTCTTCCAAACAAAATTCAGTCTCAAACACTGATTCCAATAGTCCCTCCCAAAATTCACCTAGCCCTGGTAAAACCTTAGAGGTCCACGTTGTTCAGTCTACCATAGTGAACAAATCCTTGAAAGGTAAGAAGAAAGGAAAAGTGATCCGAAATGGATACTAAATCATGCAGGAAAATGCCTATACTACTTAGTGCAACAGATCAAAAAGATTATGAATAATATAGACAATTAACAGTTAGAAAACATAACAGACACACACATCAACACAGACAAAATAATAAAGTTTTTCACGAGACTTCCTAGCTACGTCTCTTGGTCCAGCTATTAGTGTTGATCTCTATATTATGTCTTCAAGAATAGATTATTACAAGAGTGAGCTCAAAACAGAGTCTCAACACAACAGTGACATTAAACAACGATCCACTAAAAAACCTCGAGTCTAAAAGAGTGCATAGACTCTCCCTCTGTCCTGTTACTCTATTCATCTATTTCAATCTGTCTTCTCTGTCTCAATTTGTTTCCCCTCTGACCATCTCTGTTCTATCATTAGATGGCTTTTTAAGCCTAACAACGTTGTCTCTCCGTCTCCCTATTCGGGCTCTCTGGCTTTCAGCCATTTCCCTTCTTCCTCGGGCTCTCTAGCTCCTGTCGAGCGTTCATGCACTCATTGTTGAAATTCTCGGGGGCAAAAGGCTGCTAACAGGACAAAATACTTCCGAGCATGGGTGGAACTAGCCGTTTGTCCTTCCCCTGGAAAAATCCTTAAAACAATGCATTTTCGGTCTCCAAAGGAAAATACACAGAAAGCATAGAAAATCTAACAAAACACTTTTTATCGGACTTCAAATAATATCCAGTCACATCAATAATCCCTATCGGCTCCAGCATTTATTGCATGTCGTAAGCCGCGGCTCTTTCATATGGCTGCGATCCCCCTCCTCTGCCGATCGTCGATATCAGCGTATCGCATATTGCGGGGTCCCGGGTCTTCTGCATTGTTGCACCAATCCACTCTGCCCATCATCAATCACTGATATCAGTGTATCACATGTCGACCTTTCATGATGTTTTGGGTCCTTTCCCCTTCTAGTTACTTGCGATGTGATATTTGCAATTGCATATCGCAAGAGTCCCTAGCCTACGGTAAGTCCTCCCTTCGACGATATTGTGATGCAATTCAATCTCGCTCTGTCATTGATCTATGCACTTGATCAACGGTTTATATGTCATCGCTGATCGAAATCGCTTTTAGGCTGAGGTTTGACTTGCCACTGCCTTCTCCGATGCGATTTGATCTCATCCGTTGATCTCGTGGATCCAATGGCTTTGGTGCATTCCTGTTGCAGTTTCGCTTTCCATTGGAGTTTCAAGTTTTTCTGCCATTCTTTCATTTGCACTATTAATTAATAAAGACATGAGACTTAGAGGTTTTGTATACAAGATCCATTTTGGATCACGCCTTCCTACTGAAAATCTTTTGGACCACCAAAAGTTGGTTTTAAGCATCAATCAAGTGAGGATACAGTTCCCTCACTCGTCCAATTTCTATCCATCATGCCTTGCTTGGATTTGAACCTATGAGTCCTACTCTTAGGTACTCAACATCCCCTTGACACATAGTTCTTACCTTCCTGTCCAGAACTGTGTCCTCCTATAACTCACTGAGATACTCATGCAACCAATCCCCAATAGAAGGCAACTGACTTTTCTCTTCAGGATCTTCAATCAATGAAGGTTCTGTTGAAGCCCCGAAAATCGGTTCAACAACAAGGGGGATACCCGCCCGGTACGAACCTTCGTTGGCAGCTCCTTTTCCATTTGGTATAACGGGTCCAACTGGGGATAATGGGACCAATTTCCCAATTTTTGTGTGTGTGTAAGATTGATTGATGTTCCTAGCTTTAAAAGATTCTAATTTATATGCTTCTAATTCTAACTTTAATCTAATGATATGCAATTGTATTCTAAAAAAGCAACAACATCTAAATCTATACTAACCCGAGGTATAAACTTTTTGCTGTGCGATCTAAAATGATTTCGAATAACAATCAGTAATAAAGATCATTCAACTGTTATAAGAAAATAATTCAATATAGGTAAACCACTTCACATAAAAATTTAGGTGAAACAGTTGTGAAAAACTTATCACACAGTAAGCTACTCATATATTAAGCACAAATAAATAGCTATCACCGTAAAAAAGTGTCAAATGATAACTCAGGCATTCAAGAATTAACATATAAATAACTGAATTTAAATATCACTCTAACACAGGAGATAGAAACAGTTAAGAGATAGAAGTACCATTTATAACTAGTTCTACTCATGAGCTTCAAGCGATAACGATTTATCTCTTCTCAATCCGACATCAGCTAAGAGTACAGAAGTGAAACATCAATAGCAGATATCAGATGCAAAAATCAATAAACCATGTTCCATTCATTCACCAAAACCTCCTCGGAGGGTGCAAAAGTGCATATTCTGAGGACAAATTTTTGATAAATTTCTGGACCCTTCTCTAAATGCATGAGAAGGGTTTAAATACTACTAACTATGTCTAAAAATAACTTATTTACAAAAATTTAGGATACGGTTTAAATGACCATCCTTTTTTTAGGCAAAATAAAATAAAACTATTTCTAAAATTAAATCTAAAACTAACTATTTATGTATTTTCTCCTTTATATCACAAGCATTCAACATTTGCTTGATAAGAGTAAATTGGTTGACTTCAGCCTTTAAATGTGCTGCAAAATGGAATCAGCAAGAGCTGGCACCATCTTTTCGGTACTGGCATTACAGGAGACTGAGCAATTAGAGGCTTCCCATTTCGAGAAGTTTTACCCAGCAATGCGCGATTAGCGCTAGGCACTAATCGCGCATTGGAAACTGCCTTTTTTTCTTAATCCAGGCTTCCTTAGTACGATTTTCGCCTCTTGCGTGTTTTCTTGTAGTGGATGTAAAGTTGAAATTTTGTGAAAATAATGATTCTGAGAGCTCTTGACTTTGAGCCCTTGATCTGAAAATGGAATGTACTTGTTTAAGGGTGCAAGGTATCCATTTCCCATAATTTCAAAGGTGAGCTATACACTCCAAGTGACCTCTAAAAATGTGAAAACTCCTTATTTCTTATACAGAGATAGACTGTAGGGGCATTCAATGGACATGTCACCTCTAAAAAGAGGATGAGTTCCAGAGGCTACCTGGCCCTCTACAGGCTCTGCCTAAAGAAATAACAAAGTAAACACT
>APFE031506519.1:43415-57400 GCA_000404065.3 Pinus taeda | reverse complement strand
AAGTAATCAACCCTTCAAGTTAATCACACATACATGTTTAAAATACAAGGAAATCATCATGATCCCTATGCTCATGCATATCATTCTCATGCATGCAGTTTATCTTTCAACTTTCTCTTAAGTACAATATCCTCGATCACATGTACATGTACTTTCAAAGCTGAAATGAATATAACTTTCTCTATGATAGAGTGAGTCTCATACTCAGATTTTCCATTGCACAACTTGCATTCCCTTAACAAAGAAATGCATTCAATCAAAAGACATGCAACTTTAATTGGATAAGAATTCTAACCATTTCTTACCAATCCATTTGAAAGGCGCTTCCTTTAACTACACATTGATATCAACATGCGTATCATCTTGACACATATCAATGATGGAAACTCCCTTCCCATTCTTGCCATACTCTTTCTCCAATTTCTTCAACTTTCGTGGAAGCATTGTTGGATTCACAGTCCAACACCTTTCAACAGTATGTCCTTGCTTATGGCAGTAGGTGCAACACATGTGCATCCTCTTGACAGCATGATTTGCCTTATCCAATGGACCTTTGGCTTCTTGCTTCCTTTCCTTCGAAAGTTTCCTGTATGTGGCCATTCTCTTCCAACATCTAGAAACATTATGGTTATCCAAACCACAAAAGGAACATGCAATTCTTTTCCCATATCTATGTGGAAATTTACCATGCTTTACATGCTCAAAGGAAATATGATTTAAATCATATTTATACCTTTCTCTTTCACCTTTATTTCCTTCATGAGGAGGTGAATCAAACGAAGAAGTGGCTCCCTTTGGAACACCATCAATCCCTTCAGTGGTTTTAGAGCTTTCACAATTCTCTTGTTCAAGGGCATGCTTATGCACACCTTCTTCTTGCAAGGTATGTTTCAAACTATTGCATTCCCCAAGAATACAATCTTTACCAACTTGAGGTAGGGAACTTGAAATGAAACTCCTTCCAGGAACTATTTCAATTGCCTTCATGGCTGCTTTGGAACTTTCTCCATAAGATTGTCCATAACAAAGACCCAAATTCTTAGGCCTTACCTCAACCATTATTGGCTCAACTATACCCTGTGCATGTTTTCCCAATCCTTTTCCTTCATATCCCATTTCTTCAAACTGATACTTGGCTAAGGCAAAAAAGAGTTGTGTCTCCAACTCAATCATCAAGGCTATCTGGTATGTCCTTGCTTATGGCAATAAGTGCAACACATGTTCATCTTCTTGATAGCATGATTTGCATTGTTTAATGGAACTTTGGCTTCTTGCCTCCTTTCCTTCAAAAGCCTATGTCTTCTATTTTCGACCTTATGAGTCTGATGGTAGAGGTTTTAGAACCCATTGAGGTCATCTTCACCTCAAAATTCTCCATGCAAGTCTAAAGGGCAACTAGGGCCAATTGGGGAAAGTACTGTATCAGGTACAATTTCACTGTTTAGTGCTTGGGAAAGAGCATGTTTAGCTAATTCCTATCTTCTCATTCTGTATTTATAATCAGATATGTCTTTCGAGACACTAATATTATTGTATTAGCCTTTGTAGCATTTTTAATACAAAAGGACTTTCCTAGCCAAAGTTATGGCTCATTAAAAGTTAGCAATGACTGGGGAAAAAGGGAAGAAAACTTGAAGAATTTTAATGGTACCAGGTCACTCTTGAACATGACACTTTCACTCCATCACCATGATTGATTCGGGTTGGGTTATTCCGTTCATCGGTCATATCACCATTGGTCCTCCGTACCATCCATATTTTGGTGTTAATGCTACCAATCCATCTCAGTGTCGCCAATATGTTCAAGAGAAGTCATTCAGAGAATTCACCATCTAGTTAATGCCCCCTCCACTGCAATAGCTTCACCCTCCATTTTTCATATTGCCATTCCTGAATCTTGTATCATCAGATCGGTTTTACCTCTAGAAAATCATTTGCTTCGTTTCGTGTCGTAGATGTGGGATACATTAAGGCCCTCCTACGACAGGTCACTTCTTGTCGACATCAGCTCATTATCCAAGAGGCTGACTTAGAAACAACCCTTTCAATACTTTGAAGATTGCATGCGTCAATGGCAAGTTTCTCACTTCCATCGACAGGTTTAGCTCAATGGCCTTCGACCAAGAGATTTTGGGAGGTGTTCGACATCAGATCATATATTCACATGACGTGAATTGTACTTAGTACCTTGAGGGTCCTTATCATTATCGATGATTCCTCTCGCACCTGTTAACAACTTACATTATTGGCTGGTAATCAGACGATGTCTTTCCATGTTCGACCTCAGGACAACTTTTCACATGGATCGACTTGTACATCGGGCGAAGATTGAACGAGTTTGAAGACCCCGAATCTAGTTTCATCCATCCGAGCTACGATATATTCAGGAATATAAAGACATCAAATGTACACAGAAGCTGCAAAGATGATCATCCAAGCTAAGGGATGATGACTCTACATATAAAGAATCACCAGTTTGCAATTGCAGACGATTATCTGTCCTATGTACATGAAAATGAATTTATAAAGTTGAGCATGGGAATGCCCGCCTCAGCGAGATCATGAAAATAATATGATGGTGATGTATTGTATTGTATCTTATACAGGTCACTTTCCAGTTCGAATACCTCGGATCCTCATGATAAAGCATTTCACCCGACATCAAAAGATTTACGACTTCATGCTTTAGGGGGCAACTGTTATAGACATATTTTGGCACTACAACCCCAATATCATATGTCCATAAACCAAGGGCTCTTTAATCCCTAAAATGTTATTTCATACCCTAAAGGATCATGGTCAACTGATTACATCATTCCCCAAAAATTTCACCTACAAAACCACTCAGAACTAGACAAAATTGGACCATACTGACTACTCCACTGTCAGGGTGCCATGCATACTGAATCCTACACAAGCCAGGTGCGATGCATACTGAAGAGGCCTTCTGTGGGGTGCGATGAGTGAGAATGGACAAATGTCCGAGACAGTTTTCTAAGTGGATGCTCATGGAATCTTCTAGAAACTTCTCCTATGACACTTGCCTCTCTGAATTTGCCTAGGGATGAGTAAGAGATCAATGAAATCTCCAAGTGGAACTAAGAACTACAAGTGGAATGACACTAATCAAAAACCCAGAGATGACTCACACCCAAGCAGACATCTATAAATGGATCCCTCATCTGAGAGATCTGGAGGCTGGAATTTTGTAATTTGTAAGGAAATGCTGATAGTTTGTCTTTGAGAAGGAGCATTATATTGTTGGGTGATCTTTCTTTTCATGAGGTGAAGAGGGCTTTGATGCTGGGAGGATGATGCTGGATCAGACACTGGGTTGTAATTCTCCCTTCTATTTTAATAAAGTTTTTTTGAGATTTCCTCCATACAATCGTGTACTTGTGAATCTTGTTATTTGTGAATGCCATAGTATGTTCAATGTATTTCTAATTCTGCATTGTTTATGATATAATAGATCGAGATGCTTTGATGGTGTTTTGTTACTTTGTTTCCACAGGTATTCTCTAAGCAAGACAAGTAGGATAGGAGTTGCAAGCTCTATCAAAGGGGAGAGAAATCAAGCAAGGAGTCAAGTGGAAGATCCAGGTTGGTCTTTGGGCTAATGGGTTTCATTTGAAATTTTTTATAAGTGCATGGGCCAACGGGTTTCATTTGAAATCAGTTATAACTAGTTTTCATATGTAATTGTTTTATTAAATTCAACAAATTTGTTTTGTTTAATGAAATTGTAAATAGTATTTTTTAAAATTGTGAATGTATTTCTCCTATAAAAAAGTCAAATGGATTCTTATAACTTTAAACTAGTGTTTTTGTCGCAAGTTCGAGACATGCATGGCCAATGGATTTCATTTGAAATCAGTTATAAATGTTTTTCATGTTTTCTTCAATTCAACAAAGTTGTTTTTTTAATGAAATTGTAAATTGCATTTTTTCAAATTGTGAATATATTTCTCCTCTAAGAAAGTTAAATGGATTCTTATAAATTTAAACTGTCGTTTTGGTCGTAGGTTCAACACATGCATGGGCCAATGGGTTTCATTTGAAATCACTTATAACCAGTTTTCATATATAATTGTTTTGTTAAATTAAACAAAAATATATTTTTTTAATGAACTTGTAAATAACACCTTTTGTATTTTTTAAAATTGTAAACACATTTCTCCTATAAAAAAGTCAAATGGATTCTTATAACTTTAAACTAGCCATTGTCCCCAATGGTGCAATGATACCAAAGGAATAAAAGATTTGGAAATATTATCTAACCACAAACATAGCTCACTCATTAGGTTTGCATAAATTTTTATTTACCTTCAAATATGTTTAAAAAAACATCATTTATCATCAAATATGTTTAAAAAACAAAACAAAAAAGAATATTTAAAACTCCAAATTTCAAGACTCTGTGTGACCAATATTCAAAAACTTTGATTCAATTCAAATACTCTTAAAATGCCCACCAAAAGCGCTGAGAATCCATGACCTAGAAATTTGACCATGAATCCAATGAAAATGATGAGTCTAAGAATTTTTACCAAGCGACAAAGGCCTCCCACAGAATTTGCATGAGTTGAAATTAGAATATTCATTACACAAAAAATAGAGGTTAGAACTTAAAACCATAAATTTCATTTTTATCATTGAGTTATTTGATGTAATGAAATCAAACTGTATGGCATAGATTCTAGTGATACTATAGATGGAAATGCCAATGGAAAATAAAAAATAGGGTAGATACTAGAACTGTAGATGGAAAAATCTCAAAAATCATTTGTCGTCCTCCTTGATGTCAAAATCATCAAGATCGCCACCATTGTTATTGCTCTCTACTCCATCATCCTCTCCCTCTACATCATTTCCAATACTTGCATCTAGTGGTGTGGAGAATGAACTCTCAAGATTATCACCATCATTAAAAGTGACTAGTTGTAGAATTTGTTCATTGAGATCCAAGTTAGCTAATGCGAACTCAATGTTGTTGTAGAAACTCATATTGTTAGGAAATACATCCCACGTCTTTTTATTTCCCTTCAGCTTACCTCTTGCATTGGTATGCCAAGGGCACCTCTTTCTGCATTGAATAGGCATGTACTTTTGTATGCTTAGGCACATACCCTCCTCTTTCTCCATTGAATAGGCATACAAGGAAGTAAAAGTATTCCATGTTAATTGTTGTAGCATTAGCACAAACAACAACTCAAGGATATTTCTCAGAGTGGGACATTGCAACAAGTTCAAAGATTTTTTTTTTGTTTTGAGGGGCATAAAAGAGACGTCTGTGTATTTTCAACTCAGTGAAAGTGAGGATGCATTGAAATATGTTTCCTAAACCCATTGTTGGAGCTAGAGTGTTTCAACAATATATGGGTTTATGAGTAAGCATGTGGTGGGGATAGTTCCAATATTTCTTCCATCGAACTCGACAATACAACCCCCTTTGATTGCAGGGACTGCAATGGTTTATAAGGTGCAAAGGTTAAAAAGTTTGTTCCCTTCAGCATGGAATTGTGTGCCCCATAATGTGACATCGATCATGTAACCTGACATGTCATTCAAGGTGAGAGTTCCCTTCCACATTCCTCCCACTCCTCCTATCGGCATTCCTTTGCACATCTCAATGCTATTGCTAGTTTGTATTACTTATTGACTTAGCCAACTTCACTTGATTTCCTTATCCACTCCCATGACCTAGTATATATGCAATTCTTGCCTTTTGGTTGGGAGGTCATGCCAACTAGAGTCGACCCCCATTTTTCATGTCCACTCAACCACACTTGGTCACACAAACTTCACTTCAAACATACATCATGCCATACTTCCCCACAACATGCCCACTCTTGATCTACACTATGTATTTCAGTGATTTTCATTGTCGCACGACAACCCATAGTACAAGAGCTTCCACCTATCACATGATGCCCTCGATTCAACTTGGTCCACTTTGTTCATACATGTCACTTGGTAGTTCCATCATCTGCTTCGTGCACGATGTCATTTCACCCTACAATTTCCCATGTCATTCCATCGTGAGTCTGTTTCACCACAAAACACCCTTGTAATCCACCTCATGTCGGGTGCGATCACCTTTGTGTGGACACCTTCATTTAATCGAATTCCACTGCACAACATGTTGTCATCACATGGGCACCTTCACCATTGCAAGGCACCCCACTTGGTGGTCTCATTGCATGATACATCACACAACCCCACCAACATTGGTTTTTTGCCACTTTAAGTCAACATGGGTTGTCTAGGCCATATTGAGGCACACCTTCATGCGTGCTCAAGCAAAAGGGTCTAACATCCTCCCCCACTCTAAAATGATTATCATCCTCAACAAAAACACTCTTCAATGAACTTCATGAATGAATCTATTTCAATGCCCATCAAACTACACAACTCCTTCTTGCTCTTTAGAAGAAAAGCTCCATGTAGACAATCTCTCAAACTTCCCATGGTAACTGGTCACAATGCATCGCAAGTTTTCACACTACCTTAAACCTTCATGGAAGGCCATTCCTTCCATATCTCGGATGTTGTGCATCAACTCGCAACTGTCAACATGCCAATCACTGCATCTTCATGAATTCTACTTCCATAGTCCAACTCAAATCCAACATGTCTCTGCTCATTTTTTGACCCTAAGACTTGAACTAGTTGGGTATCTAATCCAACCATTTCTATAAACTCATGAGAATGGACCTCCCCACATTGTCATCTATTATTTTTCCAACACTCTCATCACATTCATCAATCATCAATAAATCCCCCATAATCTTCCAAATGTTGCATATCTACATATGCAACTCAAACTTTTGTCGTCATCATGCATAAGTCCTCCAATAGAAGTCCACTCATCATTCCAGACATAGGACCATGAAAAAATTCATCTCCTCTTGGATATGTGTCTCACATATTTTATGAAGGAGGCAAGCCTTCACTTGCTTTATGATCGCATCCATGTGTTTCCCCAGTCTTCATACCAATCAGCCTCCATAATTGTCCAAGTCCTCCTTCTTCATGAAGGCTCTCCATGAAACTATTACTCATCCTAAGTCATCCTACAATGGCTGAGTCTTTTCAAACTCAACCCACGCCTCAAGTTTTTCCACCAAGTCACCTTCATCACTACAACCATCATCCAACTCCAAAGTGTCTCGCTCCTATCCCATCTATCAAGTCGCTCCTCACGGACACATACCATACTATGCCTAAGGTACACATCCCATATCGTGTCAAATTCAAGTCCACACAGTTCTTGACCTTATATTCTCAACAAAACAGATCCTCTAAGGCCACCCTCAATATTAATCCCACTAGTCGCAACTATCTTCAAGTTTCTTCAAGTCATCTTCGTCTCGAGTTCCTTTGAACCCTCAACATTGCAGGCTACTTAAAGCCAACTTCACTATGTCAATCATGTGAAATCCCTCATCTAGGTGTATTCACTTAATTAGATGGAACCATCACAAAACATTAGTTCCTTTTATCACGTGAAATCCCACACAAATCATCCATTTCTTCTTCATTCAAGTGAATTCCCTTGGCTAGACAACCTCCACTTCATATAGGTGCACATGATTTCGGTCATTTACTTCATCTTTCGCACTTTAGCTAGGCACACACAACTTCTATCATCGCACCCTCAACTTTGATCGGTGGGTGCTCTTGGTTTCCCATGCTCATTGCATGAATTGTCTCCACTCATTACATGAATTGCATGATCTTAGATCATGTGGGTTCCTTCTAGGTCATGCACACCTTCGATCATGGCTAGTTTGTCCTCACCAAAACCTTCATCCCATCAACAGTCCCTTATGAACTCACCTTGACTTCAACAAAGTCTCAATGAAGATATCCAACCTACTTCACCATGTTTTACCTCTCAGATAATCCCTTCCTTCATTGAAATATATTCCCACTAAAGGTCCACTAAGAAATTCACCTTGGTTCCAACAAAACCTCAATGAATAAGTCCACCCAACTCTATATTAAGTTGTTTGTTCTTCCAATATGTCATTTCACTCCAATTTTTTCCATTTAAATGGCCTTCATCCATGATCCATGACTAACACTTGGCCAATCCTTCCTTCAACTAATCATGACTCACCCATCTCATAAGTGTCTTATCCATCACCCTTGTCTTGGGAATTTGCACCCTCCATCATGAGGTCAAAAGCCTCCCGAACAAGTCTCTCATAAAACTAAACTATCCTTCACATAAGTGAATAAGAACTCGTATCATCCTACATAACAAAAGTCATTACTTGATTTTCTTCATCAATATGAGGTCCCTCCATTGAAGAACCTCCATATTCCTTCCATGGCTAAGAAATGCTCGAATTCATTCTAACATTGGTAGAATTTGTTCCACCAAGTTCTTCATCTTTCGAATTCGACTTTGCAACACTTGTTCCATACTTGTTCACATGACCAAATTCATCTTCATGATTAGTTTCAACCTACTCAGCCTAACAATCAAGGTCAAGGAGTTCCTTCTTAATCTGCTCTTGGAGCGCATCAAATTCTTTCTGTAGTTACTATGATTTCTCTTTCCTCATACGGCTCAAACCCTTTATGACTTGTACAAGTCTTTCATGGCTTTGTTGAATCCTAGCTCTCCAAGAATCAACTTCTTGAAAACCTACCATCATGTTGTCCAATTCCCAACCAAGTCCCTTTCCCAAGAACTTTGGTTCCTCAAACAAAGCTTTGATCACAATTCTCATGGTAGCGGTCATCGCACCACTACCTTTTATTCACTTCAATCAAAATGAATTCCCAAGCTTTGACTTGGGGCTCTGATACCAATTATCATGCCCCCACAATAGTTACACAAGTCTAATCTTGTCAACTCTCCATGATGTGCAACACCGACTCATTTTTTTCCTTAAGGGATAAACTACCTCTACTACACCTAGGTTCATTTCCATGAAATCATTATCTTGGCTTCGTAGAATAAGTCTCAAGTAACCTCATAATGGTATCCCTTCATACACTTTAGTGCTTGGATAATTTTCAACCTTTACAATTTCACTTCGTTTACTTCAATCATTAACAGACTTTGCAATAGTCTACCATAAGAAAAATAGCTTCAACATATAACAGTAACATAAACCAAAAGTCCACTTGCAACACAATATAAACACAACAGTAGATAGTGGGAGGGGAAAATCTTGTATGAAACTCCCATTTACTTTATTACTTCAAAACTTCTATTTTTATAACAATGTACATGTACCAGTCATAGTCCAAACCTGAACATTCACTCCCTCAATGTGTTTCTCAAATTGTTCCAACAAAACAATAGTTTGTGCATAGCCTTGACTTGCACCTTGGGCACAAATAAGTTAAGCTTGTGAAAACCCTTGGTATACTACGACCTGCCAAAGCTAACCAAGAAGTTGTTTGCAACTCCCAATAGTTCGCACCTTACATAATGACCAGAAACAAACCCATATAAATTTTGCGAATTTTGTGCAACCTTGCGGCTCACAAAACCTAGTTGAAGCATAGAAATTAAAAACCCTTGCTTGACTTGGCTTGTTTAAGTGGGCCTTAGATCATTCCCCTTTATCTATAGTCTTACTTCATTTCTTCTTCCGTTGTGTTTTTTCATTCTTTATATTACTTCCTGTCTTAGCCAAGTTCTCTTGATTGCCTTCTCCACTCGCATAACCTTGTATATATACAAGTATTTCCTTATCGTTGGTTGGTCGAGCCAACTCAGACCGATCCCCACTTCACATTGTTATAAATATTGAGGGGGGGGGGATGAATCATTATTTTGTGATAATTCAACTTTTACCCGTTAACTAAATCATGTTTTAACTACTAGCACATTATGACAACAAATCTATATGCATAAGAAAGTAACACTTTTAAACCATAATCATAAATGCAAGTGAAACATACAAGCACAACATCAATAGATCATCATCACATAGAGACACTAGATATTAGGTGGAAAACTCGACTGGAAAAAACAACTAATGTCATTGTCTTCATCTTCTTTTATTAATATTCAAAAAATATCCTTTTACATCTTACACTAACACAAAATTATACCAGTGTGTAGGTTCCTATCTGCTAGAGTCTACCACCTTCTATTGTTTCTCTAGCTACCACTGGAAGGAAGTCACCACTCCTCAATCAAGTTCTCCATCCCCCACTGGAAGGAAGCTAACCCTCCATCACTGAAGGCGTTAACCCTCAAACCCTTTGTGGACCATGTTTCAAAATATTTCACACTAGATCCACTTGAAACACAACTCAAATCATGTAGGCCACATTTCATCCAATTTTCAAATTGGGCCCATATACAACATTCTAATCATAAATCTAAAAACAAAATCAAATCCTTTCTTCAGTGACCAATTTGATAACCAAGGAAATACATCAACCAATAATTTGACTTCAATACCTCTGTCAAATCGTAATGACAATATACTCATGTACAAAAACACACATGAACCTCTCTGCAATACAATAAATCAACAAATATTTAACCACCCTTTTTCTATAGAGCAATCAACAAATCACAACAGACGGAAGACTCATAAGAAAAATTGGAGTATAATACATCTCTCACTCTTTAGATGACATGTAGAAGATATGATTTAACAATAGCACTAGACAATAGCAGTATGTGTCTAGTGAAGCTTGTCCTGCAATTGCAATTCTTACCTCAGTTACTCAACTTATGTCCTTGCTTCTCTACTCAAATAAGATACAAAACCTCTTTGCAATAAATCTATTCTCAATAGAACATAAAACCCTAGCTCTTCCATATACATAAATACAGTTAAATAATGGAAGCAAAGATGCACTCAATGAATCTAACCAACAATATACTAAACCATACCTTTTGCTCACCCATGAGATCAAACCCTAGCAACACACTAATAGCAAAACCCCAACTCATCAATCATTCTACCCTCACTCAAACATAAACATATCAATCATTCTCCTAACTCATCAACTCAACATACTTCCACTATACTAACCAACAAAAGCCATGTTTAGTACAATGAAAGGCTCAAACTAGCAACATCAACACAAATAATTGCCACAACCAAAGCAACAATTCCCTCACTGGCAACTTTCTAGACAATACGTCAGCTCAACAAACCCCTAAAAAATGCAACCATACAAGGATACTAGCATGCAATTACATAATTGAAGCAACATTTACAAAATATTAAACCTCTACAACTCAACTATACCTCAATCAAACCCTCTACAAGCAATACTCAACACTATTGTCTCAGCTCATACAACAATGCTCATCAAGCCTCACTCACCATATAACGCAACAACATAATACATCTTTCACAAGACAACTCAGTCATATAATATCAGATCACCAAAACTCTTCCCTTAATACAATCAATCCTCTCAACAACTCAACTTATACAATCAATGTCCTCAGACTCAAACCCTCATGTCAACTCACATGTACAATAATATTGACCTCCACTATCTCAAAAATGAGAAAGATTTGACAGCAACATTACATGGTTTAATAAGATATAGGGCATGAATATAAATTTCTGTAGCATAAGACTCAGCCATACAAGAATATAAGCCCTATGACAATGTACTGACTCCCAAGGTAATTCACTCCTGCAATAATATCTCAATTAGCAATTTACAAAATTATGCCATAAGCACCTTTGTTATATATATATATATATATATATATATATGTTGCCACAACACTCTCAATTTGTGCTCAATTGATCCATGCAAACACAACATTAAATACACAATCCTCTGCCTCTGATCACATGCGCACAACACCTATTTCACCTATGTCCAGACTCTGACTTTGATCTCTGCAAACAATGCGCTCAACAATAAATTGATGACCAGATCCCACTTGGATGATCAAGCAATATGTTCTCACGTTGTTCTAAAAAGTAATCAGATCAAAAATTGCAAATAACCCATCAGAATTACCACTTGCGCACATCTCTATTACAAATCTACACATTACGACTTAGTTCATTCACAAGTTTTGTGATTCAACACCTGTGCAACCAGGCTCTCAAAAATACTTAGCGTCACATATTAAAATTGTTGCCAATTCGATCCAGGGGATACGCGCTCCTTCGAACCCAATTGGAACTTAATACTTTAAGACACCACATAAATTCATCGTGTTATGCACACTAGTATTTTTATGGTTTCAATCAACCATACAAAACTAATATTTAACAATCAATGCTTAGCACTCTTACCCCTTGATGCAATCTACAGTGTTCAGAACACACATTAGACTTGATCTGCATAGATAGTCACCTTCATAGTCTCAATTGATCATCCTTGCACATAGGTTTCTCTTCAACTAATCATGCCTTTGATCTTTTATACCCGGGCCAGAACATGAATGAAATAAAAAAACTAAAATATAAGCAGGGGTGTCATATCGAACTCCTCAATTGCACACACCAGTGGATCGATCTCCTTGAACATTTATAGTTTCTCTGTCTTCTGATTACCATAGCAAAATCCATCGATTTTGTTGATGGAAACATTGACTAGATCGGATAAGCGTTAAAACTCCTTCGATTGCATCATTTCCTTGGGAGATTCGATCATTTTTCCCTTGGTTTTTTAATTTTCTTCGCCTACAGCCATTATCATAGAGATAAGCATGGCTCCCAAGGAATATTTTGCAATCATTGCTTTGTGCTAGTTATTCTTTGATACAATGTACTAACTTGAGGAAAATGATATTTACTCTGCCCAAAACTTTGCCACACTTATACTTCATCTTAGTTATACACTTACAAAGCTTTTTCCATCCTTTGCAACACCTCTACATTTTCGCTGCAACACCTCAAAATATCATGAGCCTATTCAAGCCACCGTTTGTTGCTTCCTGCAATTCTACTCCCAATCACCAAGAGCGGGATAATACCATGATCCAAATTGACATCAAAGCAACACACTAGCCATAACTCCAACATGCATGTCCAACCAACCACAAACCACACTTGGTCACACAAACTTTACTTCAAACATATGACACACCCCAACGCCTCGCAACACACCCACTCTTCATGCACACTGTGACATTCAATGACTTATGTTGTTCCACAACACCCCATAGTGCGGGTGCTTTCGCCCATCGCATAATGCCCTCAAGTCGGTTCGGTCCACTTTATTAATACAAGTCACTTGGTGGTTCCATCACATGCCTTCGTGCACAATGTGGTTCTTCCAAATGTTTTCTCATGTCGTTCCACCATGGGTCAGTTCCACTGCATGACACCCTCACATTCCACCTCATGTCAAGTGTGCTCGTATTTGTGTGGGCACCCTCATTTAACCGAATTTCATTGCATGACACATCACCATTGCATAAGTGTCCTTGCCATCACAAAGTGCCCCACTTGTTGGTCTCATCGCATGACTTATTGCATAATCCCACCAACTTCAATTTTTCGCCACTCCAAGTCAACATAAGTTGTCGAAGTCATTTTAGGGCATGCCTTCATGCATATTCAAGCCCAAAAGACTAACACCAATTAATCAATCAACATTCAAAAAAATAGTTTAGTAGCTATAAGAAAGAAGCACCCCTCCACGCAAGGACTCTATACCCAAAAAAAATCTAACTTTTTCTAATACTTTGGTTAACATTTCCATATCCACTTACCACCATTAATTAAAATAAATGGATATAATTAAACTATATTTCAATTCATAAACGTACTTGGTAGATCATAGACAATATACACAAATTTTGTGAAAACTGTCACTTGCGATTTAGGAAAAAAATCATAATATCTATTAAAATCAATAAAACTCTATATATAATTCCATGAAAATGTATGGTGCTTGTTATTAAAATTAATAACAAAACGAGTGTGGAGATGAGTTGAGAATGAGGGATTGAATGTGGAAATAGTTGAAAATGATAGATCCGTATGAGAAATTTGTGTGGCTACGTGTAAGCCCTG
>APFE031506519.1:16364-41558 GCA_000404065.3 Pinus taeda | reverse complement strand
ATGATTATATGTTTCAGATGTTGTACTTGATGGCAACACCCATGGATGGCATAGCTCTCATTTTTTTGATGAAAATAAAAAGTACGCGGGAGAACAGTTTAGGAGGTGCATACCCGCAGGTATTCCGTGCAAGGACCGCGTCCAAATACGCGGGTTTACCATTCATGAGGTGCGTACCCCAGTGCACACACTTCAAGGAAGTAAAGCGCGCACATGTGGGGTTTCCTACGATATTTAGCCAATGGTATTGTGTTATCATGGTTTTGGCCCGTTGTATTGTTTATTTTATTATTATTATTGAGCCCCATGATCCTTGATTTGAGGAAGAGCATGCCTATATAAAGCTAAGGAGATCATTCGGCTGAGGCATCTTTTGGAGTATTGAACATCTTAAGATCTGATCTATTGGGTTCTCAGTTTTAAAAGCTTGATCTATAGAAGAGAAGTTGAAAGCGAATCTGTGAAGGGTGATTTTTCGAGCGCAAGATCAGATCTGAGCATCTGACTTTATTTCAGCCCTAGACAGAGGTACGCAGAAGCAACAAAAGAAAAGTGTGTGGGTACGCAGGAGAAGACAAAGGTACAGTGCGTGGGTACGCAGAGGCGACGAAGGTTCAGTGCGTGGGTACGCAGAGGTGACGAAGGTTCAGTGCGTGGGTACGCAGGGAGACAGTGTTTCAGGTGCGTGCCTTCTGTAGCAGCACACAGCGCGATTACTCTTTGGGTGCGTACCTTCTGTGAAAGTGCGCAGCGCGATTATTCTTTTGGGTGCGTACCTCCTGGGAAGTACGCGGCGCGATAGTAAATTTGGGTGCGTACAGTACGCTGATCAGTGAAAGGAGCAGTGCGTGGCCACACAGCACAGCGAAAGGATCTCTGCGGGTATACGCAGTGAGACAGAAAGTGAAGTGCGTAGCAACGCAGGCCAGTAAAAAGAAAACTGCGTATCTAAGTTAAGATCTTCTGTTGGTTGAATTTTTCTGTTAATAAGATGTTCTGGGTTCTGTTCTGTTATTGTTGATCTGGTTACTGCAGCTGTCTGTATAAATTACATGTACTTTGATGTATATGGATCCAGTTTGAAAATTTATGAAAAGTGTCCCTGAAAAGAAGTAGGGGGTTGTAGCTCCCTTCCAGGAAAGACTGGAAAACGAGAGAGAGAGTTGTAGCTCTCTGCAGGTTGCAGCCTGCGTACTGGTAAAGGACTGCACCAGTACAAGACCATTGTAAAAGGAGTTTCTAATTTGAAAGAAGATAGAGACATATTGCTCATTATTTATGGTATTGGTATACAAATATAATCCAAAGTATAAATAAGAAAGATTTGGTAAAAGATTAAGATAATACTGATTCACCCCCCCTTCTCAATATTATTGTCAACAATATATGATAGCAATATTTTGTCACATTAATCGTGTGAGAATGTTAAAAACACTTTAAAATTATGTGAAAATGTCAAAAACATATTTAAAGGGTTACATATGAGGAAGTTAAAAATATTAAATATTCCCATTACTAAGAACGTTGATTCCATAAGGATTGTACTTGGGAATGTGAGAATGTTTAAACCTGCTTTAAAAAAGAAAAAGGTTAATTCCACCAGCATCCCAAGGCAATATTACTGAGAAAATATTCACAAAGTGTATGAGGAGGTTAAAAACGTTGATTCCATAACCATCGTACTTGGGAATGTGAGAATGTTTAAACCTGCTTTAAAAAAGAAAAAGGTTAATTCCACAAGCATCCCACCGCAATATTACTGAGAAAATATTCACAAAGTGTATGAGGAGGTTAAAAACGTTGATTCCATAACCATCGTACTGGGGAATGTGAGAATGTTTAAACCTGCTTTAAAAAAGAAAAAGGTTAATTCCACCAGCATCCCACGGCAATATTTTGTCACGGTGAGTGTGGAAGAACATCAAAACCTGTTTCCAAAACGAAAAAGGTTAATTTCAGAAGCAGTATTTTATCGCAGCCGGTGAAGTTTTATGTTGAAAGGAGTACATCTAAATAAAGATCTTCCGTGGAAATTATATATAAATTTTAGGGTCGACGTGTTTTAAACTCTTATCTAATTTTATCGAGATAAAATTGGAGAGTTGGAAAGTAAAATCAACGAATCACCTATTTATCTGGACAAAATTGGAAAGCAAGATCCACGAATTATTACCTATTTATATCAGTACACCTGTTAATCTGTAGAGGAGAGTAAATGGCGGCACCTTTAGAATTTCGGAAGGAGTGGACTATAGAAGTTAAAGAGATGTTTGATGATGATGATCCTGATAATTCTCTACCAAGGACGGCTGCAATCCTGCGCGTGCCGACTCCTCTGCTGAAGATGAAACCAGAGGCATTTATTCCGCAGTTACTCTCATTTGGGCCTTACCACCATTCAAAGCTGGAGAAAGATATTGATTCTCCCTATGCGGGATGTAAGATTTCAATGGCGGAGAGGTACAAAGTCAAGTCCGCGGTCATGTTCTCGAAGAAGCTGCGCCAAGGCGGAAAGAACTTCAAGTCCATAGTTGAAATGATGAATCAGATGCGCCCGGAGATTGAGAATTTCTATAGGTGGCCAATTAGTACAGAAGGCGAGTATTCTCAGAACTTCGCTCTCATGATGGCCATAGATTCATCCTTTCTCTTACAATTCTTAAACACCGTGTCAGAATCTCCTAAATTAACACTCACCTTAGACCCTGAAACGCAAAGGTTTTGTATGACTTATTACGCCTGTATCCTGCATGATATTATAAAGGTGGAGAACCAGATACCGTTGTTTGTGCTGAAAGGAGTTTTGGACTACGTGATAGAAGATACAATAAATAATGAAATCCTTTCTTTCAATCATTTGTTGCCTGTTTTGTGTGAGAAGCTCTCTCCTTTCCCATACGTCATTACTTGTATAGCTGAGAATAAGCGTAATATACTGATTGCTGAAATGGCAAAGGAACCGCATCTTGTGGGCTGCATCCACAGATTCCTTTCTGAATTCCTGTGGATGCAAACTCACGACGAAATGCAGAAGAGGCTAATGGGGATATTGTTCGGAAATTTAAACGGCATGCTCAAAAATCTTGTTAAATGGATCGATAGTCTTCTCCCCACTTTTCAAGGATTGGGGAGACTATTGCAAAAGTTTAACGGCATCCGCAAAAATGTTGTTAAATGGGTCAGTGGTCTTCTCCCCACTGTTCCAGAGACCGCACCTCGTTTTTTAACAAAAGGAATGAGTGCGCAGCAGTTGGCCACGGCTGGAATTAAATTCAAATGCTTTACCAATTTCCCCGATTACATCCGACTGGACAAATATTCCGGCACGCTGTACCTTCCGCAAATCTTTATATCTGTAGACACTGAAATGTATCTAAGGAACATGCTGGCGTTGGAGTTCAACGACGACCTCCGTCCTAAGTACGTGACACATTATGTTGCCCTCATGGGCAACCTCATCCAGTCTCCTGATGACGTTCGCATACTTGTGGATCGACATGTCATCTCTCGAGGTATGTTCAACTTAAGCGACGAAAGCATAGCCAATATGTGGTACGACGTGCGCCAGCCCTTCCTTAGAGGCAGCCTGAGCGAAGTTCGTAGCGAGCTCTTTAAGGCGTTCCAAAACTGGTTGAAAAAAAGCTATTGGAAGAACAAAATCAAAAGGAAGCTTTGTGGAGTCTATGACTTCGTGTTGAGTTGGAAGTTCGTAGCTCCAGTCGCTGCGTTCTTGGGACTCCTTATGACCGCTATACAGACTTACTGTACTTTGTACCATTGTAGCATCTAATGGTAGCAGTTGTAAACGCCAGAGGGCCTGCTGTTTTGTTTACAGTGTTGCAGTTGAGCCGTAGCAGCTGGATATGGATTTGAGAACTTTCTCTTTCCTTGGCAGGTTTATGTGAGCGTCCACATGTAGCTAATTGCTATGATATGGGTTATTCCCATTATTGTACGGAGAGAGTTTGTATTTTTGAATGGTTATGATGGGGATTATTTCTGTTTTTTTTTTTTCAATTGAACTTTGTTTAGAATATCTCAAGTATTTATATTCTTCAGGATGGGACCACAAGCCCTTTACCGGTCCAAGGCATGTACTGACCAAACTTTCCCACTCAACCATTAGATCACATTTATAAAACTATGTGATATTTGTTTTTTTTTAAATAATGGATATATGGTGTGTAAAATATATTTTTTTTAATTGAAATATATATAATCTTCTCAGGATTGAACCACAAGCCCTTTACCGGTCCAAGGCATGTAGTGACCAAACTTTCCCACTCAACTATTATATCACATTTATAAAGCTATGTGATATTAATTATTTTTTAAATAATGGATATATGGTGTGTAAAACATTTTTTTTTTTTTTTAATTTAAATTGAAAATTGTTGTGTGAAAGTTTTATAATATTGGATCATCAACCTTATATTGTAATCATTTTTATAGTCAAAATGCTTTAACTTTTAATTAGTTTTGAAAATAATTATAAAACTGAATGTTTTGATAATAAAAAATCAAATAACTAATTTTATCAAACTATAAATAGAATTTGTTAGAAATCAAAATTATTTTAAAAATCAAAAATAAAAAAATTTATCTATGCTACCAAGTGTCATAATAGACAGACCATCAAATCTCAATTATGGAAAAATAATACCCCACGCAAATCAAATATTTATATTTATTTAATATAAATAAATAAATAAATAATATATATATTAATATATAATATATAATATATTATAGATAAACAAACCAAACATCATAATAGTACACCGCAATCAAATCCTTAAATTTATGAAATTCTATTATTATGAAACTCATAGGTTGAGTTTAATAATGTGATAACTTGTTTTGAAATAATTTACAAAGTTGATCAGGTTTTTGAAAAATTTTATAACAATCACATTTTATTTTATGAATATTTTTTTAGTAATATAATATAAGCAGTAGTCTATAACGCGACTTTTTTGAAAGCCTTTCGGTGTTTTTCTAGTCCCAAATCGGCAGCATTCAATTGGAATCCCAATTTGATAGCAGTTTTTTATGCACAATCAATGCTCCAGGGGTTTTCCCAAGGCGCTGAATCCAAAATAGCGTTAAAAACCATTTTAACTGCTTAAAAACAAAGATTTATACTTCATTTTCCACCGGATTCCGTCACGGAATCTCCAAAAGTCGCATTATAGACAACTTCCTATATATATATAGATATCTATATATATAATGCACCCACATTGCGCTCTCCTCCTATGATCGCCCCCCAACACTCATTTTGCGTGTTCTCTACATGGCTCCTCTGGAGTTTGATCCGAATGGGGCTCACTTTGCAGCTGTGCCCCCCTCTCATGATGCAACTCTGGCTTTTGAGAGCCTCATCTCCTCCTTGGGACCTCCTCGCGATCAACCTGTCGTTTCTAAGTTTATCAAGAAACTTGAAGACATTCCAGAAATAGTGTTGCCTCTCTCGCTGCCCAGAAAAGTTGCTCTTTCACAATCTGAGAAGGGTTTGATCAGTTAGTTTACTGGTCTATGGCATTCTCCTAAAACAATGCAAAAATGGGTTGAAAGGAACTGCTCCCAGATTGTGGCCAATCATCCCCTTAAAAACGATAACATGCTTCTCTCGGAAGAAAAAAAATGGATGGGAACTTATATATTTCGAGACAGGATAAATAACACCACCTGCCCCAATAAAACTCTTGTATGGAGACTACGAGAAGTGGACTCAGATATTCAAGCTTGGTGGAGGAAACAGGGTAAAACAACAATCTTTTTTGATGGTGCCTCTAAAGGCAATCCAGGGATAGCAAGAGTAGGCAGAATGATCTACTCCCCGGAGGGTATTCGTGAAAATAGCTTCAGTTGGGGACTTGGATAGAGAACCAAAAACTAGGCAGAAATCCTTGGGCTACTGAAAGCCTGTCAGATAGCATGTGAAAAAGGCATTAAGGAAATACAAGTCTTCGGGGACTCATAAATTTTGATAAAGATATTAAATTCAGAGGACCACTTCAGCAATCTGGCGCTTAATAAGACACTTCAAAGGCTGAGATATGTGCTCCAAGACTTCTCTTCCTATCTCCTTTTCCATATTCTACGTGGCTCAAATAAGGAAGCAGACACAAAGAAAACTTGGCATGCCTCCTACCACAAGGAGCCTTAAGCAAGAATGATGAAGAACCTACATGGAACCTGATTCCATAATCTAGAGTAAATCTACACCTATGTAAGGAAAAGGAGAGCTGCAACTCAAAGGAATTTTGAATATTATAATGATGGTTGTTTTTTTGGCTCAATTGGTTTTAAATAATTAATATAACCGTTATAGTTAAAAATAAAAATAAAAAATAAAATAAAAAATTCTACTTCATGGATTCCAGAGGCTTATATTTAAGGAGATGGAATCGAGATTTAAACCCTGAGATTAATGTCCCTGATGTTGTACCAGTTTGGGTCTACCTCCATCTCCTCCTTCATTGCTAGGGGGCGGGGGTGAATCAGTCAAAGCAATAGGCAACACATTTGGAAAATACATAGACCGAAACGAACCAAAAGAGAACATGCATGCTTGTGCTCAAATTTGTGTTGAAGTTGACTTGGGAAAAGGACTACTTGAAGCAATGAAGATCAAGATGGACAACTAGACACACATCCAACAGTTGGACTATGAACAACTTCCATTCAAATGCAAGGTATGTCACAAATATGATCATTTTGCAAATAGATACCCAAAGAAGGAAATAGAAGAAACTAACAACTCTCAAGACCCATAATGGGAACTTGTTAAAAAAAAAAAAATTAGCACCCAAGCCCTAAAAGTCTTCTTCTCCTTCCTCTTTTGCCCCTCCCTCTCAAAATTCTCCTCCTCCCTCCTCTTCTCTCTCCTTCCCTATTGACTCCAATCCCTTTACCTCTCTTGACCTCGATCTCGTTAGAGATGAGACTCCCTCTCTCCCTCTTGAATCCTTGATCCCCTCTCCCCCTGCTCCTCTTGCCCCTCTCCCCCCCCTTCTTCCTCACTTCTCTTCCCTTGCTGCCCTCGTTAGTCCCCTCCCTCCTCCCTTTGATAGAATCCTAACTAGAAACCAGTGAAAAGAATCCCTCTTCCTCTCTGACAGTCATAAGAGGTCTAGAAGAAAAATAAATAAAGAAATGAGGGATGAATCAACAATAAAGGAAATGGTAATGGGAACAGAGCAACCAATTGAAACATACATAGAAAAAGCATTGGAACAAAGAAAAAAAAAAAATCAAAATGTGAGAGGTGTTGTAGCAGCTACAACCACCCTCCAAAAATTTTCCTTAGCTTGTTTTGGAGCCTCCCTACCAACCTTACATAGCACTTTGTCTTGCTTGGTCAAGTACTCAAGGTTCAGTGTTTTCCTTGCACAAAGGCATCCTATCGATCACAGTTTGATCCATTCCCATTACAGGCTGCTCACCCAGACTTGGTCCAGCTGTAGGTTGAGCAGATTCCCCTTGAAAATTGTGCATTTTTTTAGGGAAACCAACCTTCCCTCCATAAATTGCGCAATCCTCTATGCTAGCCTGCTGGGCTCTAAGATTGTGCAATCCTGCCAGCCAACATTCACAGTAGGATTTGCACAAATTTCCCCAGCAAGGTCGTTCGGCCCAGAATTTGTGCAAATCTGGGTAGCAATCAGCTGTTGGCCTAGAAAATTGCACAAATATTTTGGGTAGTCAGCCCAACTCCCAGCCAGAAATGCGCATTTTCTCCCAGCAATCAAGCAGCCACTTGCATGTGCAACTGAGTTGACCGATTCCCTCCAGGACCGATTAAAACAGACTTGCATGCATGGGTTGCTTCTCCCAAGGCAGCATGCAAATGCATCCCTTGTTTCAGGGATTTATGTTTAGCAATTGAAGGTTCCATGCAAGGATCATTTCAGAAACCTCCCACCAAGTGTTGCTTTCCCTAGATTTTTGGCATGCACATCACAACCTCGATGTTATCAAAACTCATCAACTAGACGTTGTAGAGCTCATTCCTCTCATCAATCTTATAGCTCTGACATCCCACATCACATCTAGGAGTAGTTGGCACATTCAGCTCAGTTGTATTAGAGTAAGATTGTTTCCCATGCTTTGTGTTGCATTTCCGTCACTTTTTGGTTTTTCGCTCATATGAGTATTGCTTGTTTGATTTCTTTTAACACTTGTTGTCATTTACATGTATACTAGTTTTTCCTAGCTCTGTTTCAGTTTTCATTGCTATATCACTGTTGTCGCATGCATGAAATTATTTTTCACGGACGTTCGCCCAACCGACGAACTGCCTCACCCACATGCATGTTGATCTATTTGTTGAATCTTTCATTCACGTTTTGCATGCACTGTCAATCACTTCTACTATCATTTAATGTCGCCATGCATTTATTGTCTTAGGTTCTTTCAATTGCCCGTCGGAGAGTTGGGCTAACCTTGGCCCGGACTCTGCCTTCACCAAGGTTGCATTGTGCAATTTTGGGAGGGAAGGCTCACCTTCCTCTCCAGATTTGTGCATTCCTACCCAGCACTGGCATCCATGATTTTTTTTCACATTTCTGGAGGACAATGGCTACTTGGCCCAAGAAATTGTGCAAATATGTCCCTAGGCCAACAGTCCTTCCTAGTTGGAATTGCGCATCGAACAATCCCAACAATCAACAGCCAGACTAGACTATGCATTACACAGTTCCAGCAATCATTCAGTCTTGCAACATCCCAGACTATGCCTTGTGCAGTCTTGGTAGTCAGTCTCCCGACCTCCCAGCCGAAATTGAGAAACCTTCATGATAAGTCACACAGGTATGTTGCAAGTCATTTCTCAAGTTAATTTTGGTTTTCGACTAACAAATTTCTTGCCATGAGTGTTTCCATGTCGCCAGGTATTGCAGGTGCTCATCTGCCTCTCAGTAGTGCAAGTACAATGGTTTCCAAGAGAGCAGAGTTGAAGACACCGTTGAAAGCACACCTAGAGATGCAGTCATCAAGTGTCTATGAGCTTGCCTACTCATGAAGACATCAAGTTGTTTGTAGACAAGGACATCAAGCAGCAGCATCACAGCGAGTAGCTACATGAACAAAAACTGAAGGCAGCACACTGAATGCAGCAAATGCAAGAGTAAGGTTGTTAACAACATAGAGGCGGAACAAAGTTGCAACATCAAGCAGATCCACTGATAATGAAAGAAACTTTGGAGATTCAGGCTATGAGGTGACAGTGCAACATGAAGGTCGCGTGAAGACAGAGAAGGGAAAAAATAAGGAGTTGCATGTGCTGAAGCAACAACTCTATGAAGAACATGAAGCTGCACAAACAGACAAATAAGATGCAGCATGATCAGGAACAGCAGTGGGTGCAACATGCACTCATGGATGAAACTGTGCCTGAACAAGTTAAAGATCCATCCCAGTAGCTAACACGAAGCAAACACGGTAAGTAGTGTGGTTTATCACATGCAAGGGATTAAGTAGCATACATGTCATTGTGCACACACATGACATCCAACCCATTCCACACACTCACCAAGGCGAAGACAAGAAGCAAGTTCAACTGGAGTTGAACAAGTACTTCGACAAGTTGATGCACATGACCACCATCACACACTTGAAGATCAGCACGGACACTATGCATCAATGTGTTTTTGGTTCAGCCTCACCCAATAAGACCATGCGCATGTTAGCAGACGATTTGGATGAAGGGGCCGAACCAATGCACTGGTTGCGATGGAAGCAAGAGTTCACTTCGGCAAGATGTCACCATGAGGTGCATGCACACCATCACGAATGACCAATCTTGGCATCATCTCACCAGCTTCACCATCACAAGCATGTCAAAGATTTTGTCTCACCACAGTAGACCAAGTGTCAGTGATGTCTTGCAAGGCTTGCTCAAGCCATTTTGTCTCACATGAGTACATGTGCATTGTAATGTTGAGTCATGTCAAGTGTAATTCAAGTGTCAATAATGAGATGTAATAGTCAAAAAGTAGATGAAGAGTCATGAAGGTAGTTGAATTGTCACAAACAGTGTTTTCAAAACCGTTTTTAAAAACCGGTTACCAGTCTAACCGGCCGGTTAGCAAGGCCGCCAGTCTAAACTAGCCCAAAAACCCAGTTGGAAAGGCCATTTTGCCATTTTTTTGCCCTAACCGGTGAAAACCGGCCGGTTTGTATCAAACTGGCCGGTTTTGTCCTAAACCGGCCGGTTTTAGGCACACCCACCATAAAGTAAAAAAAACATATTTTTCACTGTGTTTTAGGGGTTTTGGGGGGAAACTAAGGGTGTTTCAACCCTAACAATGTTGGCAATTAATGGTAATGTTAAATTCTTAAAGTAAAAGTGACATTTCCTTTCATTTTCATTTTCATCCTTCTACTTAAATTTTTAACATTACCATGAAATGACTTAGGATGTTTGAGAGTGGTTTCAACCTCATTGGATTTCATATGGAGAAACTAGAATTTTAGATTTCACTCAAAATTCAGCAAACTTAATGGTTTTCAGGATTTCATGGTTTGGGGGTAAACAATAAATGCAATCGGAGCTCCAAATGATGAGAAAAACTCCTGATCTAGATCCCATTGTGTTGGACGATATTGATCCAACATCGGAATGGGTGGAGGAGACTGAAGAACCTGTGTTTGAGGCTGATTTTGATATCGACATGGATTTAGCGGGGGATGATGCAGATTATGTGGTGGCATCAGAACTAGGATCAATAACAGCATCAAGGAAAGGTAAAGAACCAATGGAAGGCACTAGTTGAAAAACTCGTGCTTCCATTAGGTCCACTTCTATTGTCATTGGTGGCATTGATACTGAGGTTGTAGATTAGGCTGAGGCACCCTCAGACTCTGAACCAGATGATGTCTATGTAGCTCTTAATGATGATCCTGTGTCTAGTAGTGGTGGTGATGAACTTGATGATTGATCATGTGTACATTGTAGACTTGTAGTAGGTCAATGGCTTCATAGCTTGCAGCATTGTTTTTGGACTTTATAGGCCATTTAGAGCCTCATTTCTTATGTATTTTGCTATTTTGTCGATGATATGTATTGTACTCGGTGCATTTTGATAATATTCACCTTTACAGGTATATAAATGAGCAAACTTTGCAATATTTGTCTTTATTGCTGGAATCAATGGTTTTACATCTTAAAAATAGTTTTGTTTCATTAAAAATTAATTATTTAATGTATTTTTTTAAAACCGGTTCGTTTAGACCAAACCAGTCCCGGTTAGACCGGTTCCGGTCAGTAAATCGGTTCATTAGGTGGACCGGTCCGATCACCGGTTCCGGTTTTAAAAACATTGGTCACAAAGGGGAATGCCAAGAGTCACCCCACCCTTTGCAGCTATAAATAGTCCCTCATAACTCATTGTATAGGTTTTTGGTTAGCCAAGCTTCTACTAAGACTATCTTGAAGAAGGCTTGGACAGTATCGTAACATGCCCTGGCTTCTCCACTGCACGGAGCTAGTACATCTCTTTGGAGGAGCAGGCAGATGTGGCTATAATGTTCCACTGTTGGGGCTAGCAGGTTTACATGGATGTATTGTATGATTGTGACATACACTTCTTTATATAATAAGAGCCAACAGATTTTGATGCATATGTTGTTATTGTAGTTGGATTTCTCTGGTTGCTTTAATGATATATGTCATTTAACTTACGTACTTGTGTATGAACTGATTCACATGAAATTATATGAATGTTGTTGTTAATGTGTTGCATATGTTGTTAATGTTGTCACCGTCTATGTCGACTGCTCTGTCGGACATCAGACAGACCTTTCACTTGAACCTTGCTATAACAACAGTTGCACTTGTCTCGAACTGATCCATGAGTGTTGTATGTGTTATCTTACCCTGTATGATGTGACTGTTGCATTTGAGTGGACTGCTCTGCCGGAAGCTGTGCACGTCATTTGTGTTGTGTTTTCCTAGTCGAGTTGGGACTGATCCCTTTCAACTTGGAACTCACCTTCACCTCCTTCCCCTTTCAAAGTTTTGGAACCTCTCATACACCTTCCTTGACTCACTGCATCAGTCACGCCCTTGTTGCTAACAGAGTTATCCTACTTGCCTCTGTGTGACATCGCGGTCAAGGAATTACCTTATGACCCACTCCTGGGACTCCTACACAAAATGGTCTGAGGTGTAATTGGGATTTCTTATCGGGGAGATCCCCTTTACATGTTGGCGGGTCCAACACCGTCAACATTTCTGGTGCTAGAAGGGGGGCCTGATGACAAGCAATGTCCTCTCATCTAGTTTTGAACCTTTGCATATCTTTCATTGAGTCTTGCATTCTTCTTCCCCCGAGGTGTTTTTCAAATCGTGAAGATGTCTCCATCTTGGGGAAGCTTTTTGATCTCTTTTCCACTCACACGTATGACGGTGAAGGTGATGTGGCCTAGCATGAGCACTTACATAACTTTCTAACTATGATTCATGAGGAAGATGAGTTTACTGACAAACAGGCCGGTTTGATGCTTGCATTAACACTTCATGAATCTCCATTTCATTGGGTGCTTATCCTACCAGCTGACACCGTGCACTCATTTGAGCATGTCTGTGATCTTATTGAAGACACGTTCTATCATTTTGATCCAGAGAATCTTGACTAGAAATTGCTACAGCAATGGAGGGCTCTGCATGAATATGTTATTGATTTTTGGCAGCACTTCTGTGACTTACAATTTCAAGCTTCGAGGATCCAGATGAATTTTTCTTATCTCTGGGACCAGTTCAAGTATTTCCTTAAGAAATCAGCTCGTACAAAGAGAAATTTTGAGATCAAGCCTCTCTCAACCTTCTTCGTTGATGGAACTATGCAATCCCATGTGAGAGCAGGCACTGTCTCAATTGACTATCCACCTCCCTCTCATTCAACAGTTCCACCATCGCCCTGTGATGTTGAGGATCATGTTCACACCTCTGTTCATCCTTCACATTCTCCCAACAACACTCCACTCAATTTTCGTGCAGATTTGGTTGTGAGTCCTTCGAGTTCTCATATGCATTCTTTTCTTCGACCTTCGTCTTCACATTCAGGAGTTCCTCCGAATGATGATGTCTTGTGTTCGTCCATTCTGGACTCTCCACTTGTTGTAAACGATGAACAACCCATTGACGGAGTTGGTGTTGCACAACCAACATCCGTTTTCATTCATGAAGAGTATGAGTGGGATCATGAACATGAACACTCGGTGAAGGATGGCTCCCTTCCATCCGAGGCCCCTCCGTTCTTTCCTAACCTCTTTGGTGAGCCTGCCATCCATGATTTTGCATGTGTGTTTTCATCCACGGATGCACCCATTGTTGATCACTCGCAGGACTCACCGATGTTATTCCAGCATTCGACAATGAAGAGGATAAGTTACTCATTGAAAATCCACTTGATCCTTCATCTATATTTTCCAGAAACACAAAGGATGAGTTTGTTTGCTTTTAATCTACCCCTCTGTTTGATTCATTTGATCATGAGGATGCCGAAGAATTCATTTATTTTTCTGATCATGGAGTTCGTGATCCATTTACTTCCATTTTTTATCATGATCATGAGTCTGTCACAGTTGATCTTTTGAAGCCAATGGTTTATGATGATCTCTCTGATGATGAAGTTGAAACACTCAAGATAGTCGAGGCACTTCTACCCGAGTTGATGGTTATGTCAGGCCCTCACTCTCTTGGGGTTAGTCTCACTTCTTATCATGGAATTGTTCAATCACCCAAGGCTCCTCATCACTCATCTGTATGCATTGAAGATCCATCTCACACATAGATCACACTTCCTCCACTCAAACTACACGGTCCCATTGCTCATGTGTTGGAGGAGTCTTATATTGCAAGCACTCGTGCACGATGCAAGTTATCTTTGTTTCTTTCATTTACTTGCATGTCACAGTGAGGAGTGTGCTTATGCTTCAAAGTTTCAGGTAGTGTCACACAGCACCATGATAAGTCCACGAACTTCCCATCATGCACTTGCACTCACCTATGTCCCACAGGCACTTTGAAACACGAAGTGTGGTTGTCTTCATCATTATATCTTTCTTGTTTGCTAGTTGGCACAACTAGGTTGCTTGGGGACAAAGCCTTCACCAACATGGGTCTACCAATGTGCTAATGGATGCATTGGAAGTGTCACTTCATGTGATGAGACCCATGCACCATTAGTGTAGGAGTAGGAGTAGTGTTTGCTTTCAGTTGTTTGCTTGTATGCTTGTTTTCTTACATGCTTTGTTTGTTGGTTTGTTTTATTTTTTGTTTTCTTACGTGCTTTTCTTTCACTTTCACTTCTGCTCTTGCTTTTCTTTGTTGTTCATTAATTCACTTGTTTGTTAGTTTTCTTGTTTTGTTCATAGGTTATTTTTTCATGAAACCATGTATGACTCTTGAAACAAGCTAGGTAAAGTAAAAGAGGGTTTGTACAGCTATCACTACTTGGTTATCTGTCATCTTGCCTCTATATGATGAGCTTGTTACTTTTAGTCCATGATATGTTGAAGGAAAATACGTACTGTTCAAAGTGAACCTTGGTGAAAACACAATGCTTGCACGCTAACTAATGTCACCTTATCTAGTCGGTTTTTTTTTAGTTAACCCTTGTCAGCTTAGTCAAGTAGAGTAAGGTGAGGGGGAAACCTTAACAGACATGTCAGAGATACAATAAACTACTTCTCTGCTGGAACAACCTCTTTTGCTCCACCTATGAAATAAATAAGTGCTATGCATGGTGAAAAAAAATGAAAATTCAAAAAAATGAAAAATGAATAAGGCAAAAGAAGAGAAAGGCTTCCTGCACAAGGAGGTGATGCGGGTAACTCCATCGGGATACTGACTAGGCTCGCTGGTAGCAGAGCCATGCTTGTGTTTCTATGTGACTCTACCGGGGTACTGACCAGGCCTACTAGCAGTGGTGCAACACCATAGATGAAACTAAGACTCTGACGACTATACTGCTTGTGCACCTATATACCCCTCAACCCTAATCGAAACAACTGTGTTGCCTTGGCTTGGAATGTGTGTCAATCGACCAAGAGTCTAGTGGATGCTACATCTCATAATCAAGCTAGTGTGAAGCCAAGATGAGCTGATAGCTAAACAATACTTCCGGACTTGTTAGACTTTCTTTTCACGAACAAGGTCCACTCAGAGAGCTAGAGTTCTACAAGTGTCTCGCCAAGTGTTGTAGTGGCTATAGCCACCCTCCAAAATTTTTCCTTAGCCTGTTTTGGAGCCTCCCTACCAACCTTACATAGCACTTTGTCTTGCTTTGTCAAGTACTCGAGCTTCAGTGTTTTCCTCGCACAAAGGTAGCTTTTCGATCATAGTTTGATCCATTCCCCTCATAGGCTACTCACCCGGACTTGGTCTAGTTGTAGGCTGAGCAACTTCCCCTTCAAAATTGTGCATTTTTGGAGGGAAACCATCCTTCCCTCTAGAAATTACGCAATCCTCTTATTGGTCTTAAGGAATGCGCAATCCTGCCAACCAACACTCCCAGTAGGATTTGCGCAAATCTGGGCTACAGTCAGCTGTTGGCCCAGAAAATTGTGCAAATCTCTTGGGTAGTCAGTCTGGCTCCCAGCCAGAAACGCGCATTTTCTCCCATCGGTCGCTTGCACGTGCAGCTGAGTTGACTGGTTCCCTCCAGGACCGAGAAAAATAGGCTTGCATGCATGGGTTGCTTCTCCCAAGGCAGCATGCAAAGGCCTTGGAGGTTACATGAAAGGATCATTTCAGAAACCTCCCACCAAGTGTCGGTTTCCCTATATTTGTGGCATGAACGTCACAACCTCGATGTTATAAAAACTCATCAATTGCACGCTGCAGAGCTCATTCCTCACATCAATCTTACAACTCTGACATCACACATCACATCTAGGAGCAGCTGGCACATTCAACTCAATTTTTTTGGGGTAAGCCCGTTTCCCATGCCTCCTGTTGCATTTTTGTCGCTTTTTTGGCTTTCGCTTGTATGAGTATTGTCTATTTTATTTATTTGAACGCTCGTTGTCGTTTACATGTATACTAGCTTGTTTTAGCTCTGTTTCAGTTTTTGTTGCTATCTCAATGTTGTCCCATGCATGAAACTATTTTGCACGGACGTTCGCCCAATCGACGAACTGCCTCACCCACATGCATGTTGATCTATTTGCTACCTCACTAATCTTGGCCTGAAGTTTTCCTTCACCAAGGTTGAATTATGCAATCCAGGGAAGGAAAGCTCACCTTCCTCTCCAGATTTGCATATTCCTGCCTAGCACTGAACTCCTAGACAGTTTTGTGCATTTCTAGAGGACATGGCCACTTGGCCCAAGAAATTGTGCAAATCTGTCCCTAGGCCAGTTGTCCTTCCCAGGTAGAATTACTCATTGCGTAGTCCCAATAGTCAGAAGCTAGATTGGACTTCGCATTGCGCAGTTCTAGTAGTTATTCAGTCTTCCATCATCCCATACTGTGCCTTGTGCAGTCTTGGCAGTCGGTCTCCCAACCTCTCAGCCGAAATTGCGCAACCTTCATGATAAGTCACACAGGTATGCTGCAAGTTAGTTCTCAGTTTCATTTTGGTTTTCAACTAACAAATTTCTTGCCATGAGTGATTCCATGTACCCAGTTATTATAGGTGTTCATCTGCCTCTCAGTAGTGGAGGTACAATGATTTCCAATAGAGCAGAGTCGAAGACATCGTTCAAAACACACCTAGAGATGTAGTTAATCAAGTGTCTATGAGCTTGCCTATCATGAAAACATTAAGTTGTTCGTAGACAAGGACATCAAGTAGAAGCATCAAGTGAGAAACAACATGAACAATAGTTGAAGGTAGCATACCAAATGTAGTGAATGCAGTAAATGCAACAAACGTAGCGAATGCAATGAATGAAAGAGTAAGGTTGTTGACAACACAGAGGCAGAACAAAGTTACAAGATCAAGCAAATCCACTAATAATGAAAGCAACTTTGGAGACTTACGCTATGAGGTAATGGTGCGACATGAAGGTCGCACAAAGACAGAGAAGGGAACAAAGAAGGAGTTGCATGTGTTGAAGTAACAACTCAAGGAATAACATGAAGTTTCACAGATAGACAAATGAGTTGCAACAGGATCAAGAACAACAATGGCTACAACATTCACTCACGAATGAAACAATGCCCGTACAAGTTAAAGATCCATCCCAGCAGCTTACACGGAGCAGACATGGTGAGCAGTGTGGTGATCGCATGCAAGGGATTCAACAGCATACATGTCATTGTTCGCACGCATGCAATCCAACCCATTCAACACACTCACCAAGGCGAAGACAAGAAGCAAGTCCAACTGGAGCTAAATAGGTACTTCTACAAGTTGATGTGCATGACCATCATCACACACTTGAAGATCAACACAAACACTATGCATCAGTTTGTTTCCAGTTCAGCCTCACCCAAGAAGACCATGCACATGTTAGCAGATGAGTTGGATGAAGGGGTCGAACCAATTCACCGATTGCAATGGAAGCAAGAGTTTGCTTCAGCAAGAGGTCACCATGAGGTGCATGCACACCATCATGAATGACCAAGATTGGCATCATCTCATCAGCGTCACCATCATAAGCATGTCAAAGAGTTGGTCTCACCATAGCAGACCGAGTGTCAGTGATGTCTTGCAAGGCTTGCTCAAGCCATGTTATCTCACATGAGTACATGTGCATTGTAATGTTGAGTCATGTCAAGTGTAAGTCAAGTTTCAATAGTGAGATGTAACAGTCATAGAGTAGGTGAAGAGTCATGAGGGTAGTTGAACTGTAACAAAGGGGAATTTCAAGGGTCACCCCACCCTTTGTTATAAATAGTCCCTCATAACTCATTGTATAGCCTTTTGGTTAGCCAAGTTTCTACTAAGGCTATCTTGAAAAAGGCTTGGATAGTATTGTAATAGGCCTTGGTTTTTCCACTGCACGGAACTAGTACATCTCTTTGGAGGAGCAGGTGGATGTGGCTATAATGTTCCACTATTGGGGCTAGCAGGTTTACATGGATGTATTGTATGATTGTGACTTACACTTCTTTATATAATAAGATCCAGTACATTTTCATGCATATGTTATTATTGTAGTTGGACTACTCCAGTTGCTTTAAATAAAATATGTTGTTTAACTTATGTAATTGTGTATGAACTGATTCACATGCAATTATATGAATCTTGTTTATAATGTGCTGCATATGTTGTCAATGTTTTCACCATCTGCGTCGATTGCTCTATCGGACATCAAATAGACCTTTCACTTTAACCTTGCTATAACAACCATCGCACTCATCTCAGACACATCTGTGAGTGTTGTACGTGTTATCTTACCCTGTATGATGTGACTGATGGATCCGAGTGGATTGCTCCGCCAGAAGTTGTGCATTGTGTCGTGTGTTCCTAGCCAATTTGGGACTAATCCCTTTCAACCTAGAACTCACCTTCACCTCCTTCCCCTTTCAAAGTGTTGGAACCTCTCATACACCTTCCTTAACTCATTGCATCAGTCACACCCTTGTTGCTAATAGAGTTATCCTACTTTCCTTCGTGCGACATCGTGGTCAAGGCATTACCTTACAACCACTGCTGGGACTCCTACACAAAATGGTCTGAGGTTTAATTGGGACTTCTTAATGGGGAGATCCCCTTGTCATGGTTTCAAGTCCAACACCGTCAACAAGAGGGAAAGGCCTCTCCGCTCCATCAATTAGTAAATAATGAATATCGTCTCCTGGAATTGCAGAGGCCTTGGGCACCCCTCGAAGGTCAATATGGAAAAAGACCCTATAAAATCTGAATCCCCATACTTCTTCCTATTACTAGAGACCAAATCCTTGGAACAAGAGGTTACCCAAATGATAAAAAAAAAAAAGAATTTTGTAGGAACAACTATAAAAGCAATTGGTGCTTCAAGAGGCATATGCACATTGTGGAATCACTCCACATGGGAGCTTACATATCAACATAAAGAAGCACAATGACTCAAAATAGAATTCATAAATAAGATTACTAGTTATCAAATCTTCCTTTTCAATATTTATGTGCCTTCTCATTTTAGTGACAAGGAATGGTGTTGGAATACCTTGGTTGAATGAATGGGGCAGGAAAATAGAGAAAAAAATACATTTTTTGTGGAGATCTCAATTTTATTTTTAATGCTTATGAAAAATGTGGTGGTAATTTATAGGCAGACCCATTCAGATACAAGTTATAAAACATCATGGAAGCAAATAATTTAATGGATATTCAACCCAGAAATGGGAAGTATACCTGGAGCAACAAAAGGCTTGGACCAGGAAATATTAAGGAGCGATTGGGTATATTTTTAATCCATGAAAGCATCACTTCAGATTTCAACTAAGTGACCTCAAAGATAATCTCATTAGCAGCTTCAGAGCATAAGCCTATTTCCATAAAATTTGGGGAAAGTGAAAAGTTTGGCCATCTTCCTTTTCACTACAATCCCCTCTAGATAAACTCTAAAAATGTTAGAACCTTGGTTACAAGAGCTTCGAAACAAAGCATAAATGGTTCCCCCAATTTTTTTTTGGGAAGCAAAGTTAAAAAAGGTCAAAGGTCAAAAAATCTCTTAATGAATGGGTTTGATTGCATTACAAAGAAGCTAAACAAAGAAAAGAAGAGATGTAAAAGAAGCTTGAAAACATTCAAAAAATTATTGAAGAAGGTGAAGTAACAAAGGAGAATCAGCTGACTAGAAAAATAAATCCATTGGGAAATTTACAAGAATAATAGAAACGAGGAAGAGATATGGAGACTAAAATCATGAAACTTGTGGATCCATTCTGGTGACTAAAACACTGTCTTCTTTCACAACACCACTAAAATGAGATTTTTCAAAAACCGCATTGAGTCAACCATTGAAAAAGGCGGTGTTGATATAAAGGACCAAGAAGGAATAAAAAGGGAAGCATATTAGCATTATAAGAGTTTTCTTTCATTAGATCTAGGGGATCAAAATTATGAAGACTTCATAAGGCATGTCCCTAAATTAATCACAGAAGCGACAATTGATGTTCTAACAAAAGAAGTGGATGAAGATGAAACTCAACAAGTTATTCGGAGCCTTCAATAAAAAAAAGCGCAGGGCCTAATGGTTTCTCCATCTCTGTCTATCACTCCTTTTGGAAGTGCATTAAAAAGGACCTTTTAAAGATGATCTGTTGGGTTTTCACAAAAAAAAGTGGAAATACCAATTCCACTTATCTTGCCCTCGCTCCTAAGAAATCCAAGCCTACCTCCTTTCATCGCTTTAGGCCCATATCCCTTTGAAATTCCTCCTATAAAATTATCTCCAAATTTCTTGCTAATAACATTAAACCTCTCCTTCCCAGCGTTTGATTGTGTCAATCACCCTTTCCTTACTGTTGTTCTCAAAAAATTTCAGTTCTCTTCCAGCTTCATAGCCTTCATTAAAGCTTGCATAAAAGGAACCTGGATTGCCCCTTTAGTAAATGGAAGACTTGAGGATTTTTTCCAAAGTTCAAGAGGTATAAGACAAGGTTTCCCTCTCTCTCCTTTCCTCTATATTATCATGGAATATTCTCTAAGTAGAATCATAGAGCACAACAGGCAGAATGGTACCATAATAGGAATTTATTACAGCAGAGGAAACAAAAGCATCAATCACTCTCAATTTGTTGATGATACTCTTTCCTTAGGTGGTGCCTTGTTTATTGTTGTGAAAAGAATAAAAAAATTATAGGATGGATTTTTGGAGGTCTTTGGTTGCCTTCTAAACAATCATAAATGTCGCATCTATGGTTGGAATACATCAGCAAGAATTATACAACACATTTATCAATTTCTTGATGTCCCCTTTAAAGCAAATTGGGATCATTTCAAGAACTTAGGACTTCCAATATCCAAGGATAATTTGAAATCAGGGATTTGGACTTCTTCCATTGAAAAATGAAGAAGAAAATTTAGAAGTGGGTAATGCAATGGCTCAATATAGCCGGAAGAGTCATCTTAATACAGTTGTCTTATCAACCCTCCCACTTTACCAATTTGCAATCATCCAAGCTCCTATAGGAATACAAAAGCAGATTGAACTTATTGTAAGAAAATTCTTATGGCAAGGGGGTAAAACAGAGTAAGAAAATTAATCTAATAAATTGGAAGCAAGTGATAGCACCATATGAGAATGGTGGCATCTCTATATGACTTACGTGGTTGATGAAAATTGATCTTGGAGAAAAAATAATTTGGAGATTCATAATAGAAGATCCCTCCTAGTGGGAACAAGTAATATGGAAGTAAAATACTTGAGCTCTCCTCGTCAGCACCTTCTTATTTCAAAAATCCCCATCACGCCTTGTTTTCACATTTGGAAGCTCATTAGGAAATCCCTTCCACTTATAAAGGATAATACATACAAAGTTCTAGGAGGAGGAAAAGATATCAATTTGTGGAGAGATCATGGGATCTTCCCATCTTTCATACATTCAAGAAATCAAACCCCTCATGACATGGATGCAAAACAAAGGAATAAATACTCTTGACCAAATTTCATCCTAGAATCATGGAGATAATTCATGGGATGGATGGATACCCCCAACTTTCCCTCTTGACCTAAGTAATCAATGGAAATTGATAACCTCAAATCTTAAGGGAATAGCACCTATAAGTCTTCAAGCATAAGAAAACTTCAAATGGAACCCATCTGGTGGGATCTTCACAGTTAAATTAGGGCATGAGAAGCTCCAAGCAGAGCTTGTGTTGGGACAGGGTCCCCTGGGTGAGTTTTTTTAAAATATTGGGCGTGTAGCGCACAGGTCGATAGGAGTCAAGGGGTTTTAGGAAGGTAAAAATCCCTTACATTTTGGTATTGTTTTAAGATCCACCCATGGTTTGTGGACTATGGTATTGTGATAGAAAAGAGTATATAAAAGGGTGTCTTAGTGAGTCTAAAGTAATAACATAATTGAACAAAATGGGATTTTGATATGTTCTAAGTCTGTACAATCTTTATGTGCTTTGGCAAAGGGGAAGGCTCTTATAGCTTAGTGCATGGAGACCTTGGTAAGTCTACAACTAAGTGCGCTGGCCCCTACAGTGTGTGTACAAGGTCTGAAAAGTCTGTATAAGGAATATTTGAAGTAATAAAGAATATTTGAAGCAATTATGTGTCTATTTTTATATACTTGTGTATTTTCTATATTTACATGCACTTGAATGATATTTATCGGTATTTTTGAATTTATTTCTCCCTGAAGATTTGGATCTATCATTATATGTGATTTTATGCATGATTAGACGCTTATGCAAAATTTATAGCTCTCTTTAACTAAAAATCACTTAAGTTCAGAAATTTCATGAATAAGGGTTCGTGAAGGTCAAATTAGACTTTAAAATGAAGAAAACGCCTTAACCCCACATCACATAGCCTTATGGATTCATAATCGTGGTTCTAGCATCCCCCAATACTGCCTCGGGTGAGACTGTAGCCTGCACTATGCGGGTTGTTGAAAGGGTCGTTAGTGTAGGGTTTTGTTGGTTAGCGCAGCTAAATTTGAACCTGGGTCCAATCCCCCTCAAGCCAACAAATGGTTCTATTATAGGGACCAGGATCTATCTGAGGGATGTGTGATGTGGTATAAGTGGATACCAACTAAGAAGGAAGTCACGAAGTGGATAGATCGGAAGTGGCATGAGTTTGTAGCCCAAGAGAATAGGAATCTGTGTTTTGTCAAAAGAAAAGTGGTTACAAAGGTATCTCTACATAGAAGTACATGAAGTTTTATTTTCGACATTCCCTTGTGAGTTACACAAGTGGTTGTCAAAATTAGTGAATAGCGAACCTACTTGGAAACATGATGATCCTATTGTGTGGAATTCAGAATTAGTAAAATGTCTTAAAAGATCTAATTATAAGGTTGTGAGGGCTGTTGATTACTGGATTGATAGTATCTTGGGAGGTTTCGTCATTGAATTTGCAATAGATACATCAATGTCTTATAGAAAAGATGAACGACGATTCTTCAAAGGTCCGAGAGGTAAGTACCTCAAATCACTGAAAACCTGGATTAAAATGCTTTTGAGTGAAAAGGGGATTATGCCTTTACCTTAATGTTTAAGAGGGATCTGACTGGATCCACGCGGAGTGGAAAGCGATTCAAAGTAGATTTAGACAAATTTTTTGGAAGTGAATACAGTCCCTTATTGGGAGAGATTGAAAGTGAATAAGAAAAAATTAGCCCTAGTACACCCAAAGGTGTGGTGCAAATAGTAGATCAGGGTACTTTTGGAATTCCACATCCAACCACTCCACCCCTAGCTTCGTCTCCGCCTCATGCACCTACACCTACACCCCCACCTCCACCTCCACCTCCACTATTCGGTATGGAAAATATGATGAAAATGCATGTGTTCAAGGGTCACGGATCAAAGGATCCTGAACAATTTTGGTTTTCCATAGAGGTTGTGTGGAAAGTGCAACGGATCAATGATGATGATATGAAGAAAGTGCTATAGGACAAAGAACTTACCTAGCACATCAGATACAACACAAATCATCTGGTTGGTTCATTGGCTAACACAAAGGATGCGCTAAATGCAGAATTTACAAAGCCGAAGTAAAAAGCTCAGTGTGTGACTGAAATCAAGGAGATCAAGCTGAGGGTTAATGAGTCTGCGTTGGATATAGATCAGCGACTGAAGTGCTTACTGAGTCAAGCTAACCTTTAGATTTTAGATGAATAACATAGGGAATGGTATATAGCTTCGTTATTATCTCATTTAACATTTTCGTTATCTTAGCAGAAGATTGGGTCTCAGGCTAAAGCATTGGAAATCACAATGAAGCTAGAAGCCTCACCGATCTAGGATACAAATCTAGGAGTTCAATAGATCTAGGTGAAGCTAGAAAGCCTGCATATGGAGTTATAGGATCTAAAGAAGGGAAAGGAGGTTAAGTCAGAGAAAAACTTTGAAATGCAAGGTTGAAGGTCATCATAAGGATCAATGCCCTATATTTCGGGATTATATAGTTGTGGGAGATCCTAACCTGCTAAAGCCAGAGTCTTCAGCTAGATCAAGCAGCAGTGAAAGTACCTAGTGTAGTATCTACCAAGTATCAAGACACCATTCAACAGATAATTGTTCCCTATTACAAAAGTTTATATAGTCTCCGAAGCAACTCGTTTGTAACTTTTGTAAACCAGTTGGTCATGACACGATGAATTGTCAAAGCTATGAACTAATGATGGACATAAGTCCACTATATAAAATGCAGGTTGAAAACCACGTGCAGAATGGTCAAGGCTCACCTACATCTCCCAGAGGATTCCAAGGATAGGGAAGAGGATGAGGAGAAGGAGTTGGAAGAGGTCGAGACCAGATTATTTGCTACAACTGTGAAGAACCATGACACTTTGCCCATGACTGTCAGAATCCAACACACCCTTCATGTCAGTATTGTTGTCAATTTGATCATGTTATAGAAGATTGTCTGATCTTAATAGTGAAGATGCAGGAGAAGAAGAACTATCAGCTGACATAGAATATTAAAATGACGAGATCTGAGCCATACAATGATGATCCCAGTGTCAACATAGTCACATGAATCGGTGTAGCCACTGGTGAAGACAAGGTCGACGGAAAACATCCTGAATCAGATTCATGCAGGTTTTGAAAATCTAGTGCGAAGAATGTTGGGTTTGATTTACATAGAGAAAAAGAAATGTTCATGGAGGCAAGAAAGATTTTTATCGGTCTAGGTGCTTCTACGTCTCAGAACTAGATGTTGATAGTCTCACGAAAGGAGAAACCTAAAGATGCTACTATAACACAAGATTCAGATCCCACAGTGTTAAAAATGTTTCTTCAGACTTTCATGAAGTTATTACAGGTTCAGAGGGAAATAAAAGGGTTGTAAGAATTTATAGATAACTACACTAGCAAGGATAAGTCATTACCGGGACAATGCATAGTCAATAAGGTGAACCAAAGCAAGAAGAGAACTAATAGGGAGATGCGGTTGACTTCGCAGATTGGTGATTTCGAAATGGATCAAGTAATTCTAGACTCGGGCTCCAATGCTAATGCACCGTTGAAGCAGACTTGGGAACGTATGGGAAAGCCTGAGTTATAGTGGTTTCCAATTCAACTGCGCATGCCAAACCAACAAAAGATAATTCCAATAGGG